>CAJDSM010004474.1:1107-18404 GCA_903981925.1 Ostrea lurida
CGACAAAAAGAACATATTCTTAAACAATATTTTATTCCACAAAGAAAAATTGACATGAAATAGGACAGCAGGGCCTTGCCTTTTTTAGTCCTCTCCTTATTAGCAAAGGTTAGGGTTATATATAAACGGCAAAGTTAAATAACAATGTGTTAAATGTAGTTATAACCCTCCACCACCACCCACCCCCCCCCCAAAAAAAAACCATATACGAATTTAAAATTGTCATACGTTAAAGGGGCATGGACACGTTCTGAGAGCTAAAAATGTTCAAATTTTTGATTTCCATTTTTTAATAGTTTACAATGCCTCACTAGGGATTTCTATGGTCTGCCAAAAATTTGAACTTCATTTTGATGAGGTACAGGTGTGAGAGATACCAGGCTATACAATCATCCTATGTAAACAAGCTTGAGTTCATGTTTTTGGTTTACCTACATTGAATTTGCTAGTAATACGGCCGTTTTTTTTTAAAGCAGATTTTTCATATTACAAGTTCATTCTGAACACAATTAAACAGTTCTAGTTGTTCTCACATTTCATTTTGTTTTTTAAAACATTGGTTTTCTGTGAAGCAATCTTTATGTAAACAGAAAACAAGGTCGAGCCTTGTTTACATTGTGAAGGAAATTTGCAAGTGCTGTATCTCTCTGTAACTCAACAATGACATTCAAGTTTTGCTGACCATAGAAATACCCTAAGTGAGCATTGTAAACATTAATAAATAGAAATTTCTAAAATTTGAACATTTTTAGTCCAGAACGTGTCCATGCCCTTTAAGATAACAAACAAATGACTACGTCAAGGATGTTGAGTACCTTGTCATACAATACGATACACAAACAACTGATTACGTCCAGGAATTTTAGTATCTTGGCACACAATCCGACAAACAACTGATTACGTCCAGAATTTGTGCTTGGCAACAATACGATACACAACAAATGATACGTCCAGGAATTTAGTATTTGGTTCATACAATTACGACAAACAACTGATTACGTCCAGGAATTCTAGTATCTTGCACACTACGATTAACACAACAACTGATTCACGTCCAGGAATTTAGTATCTTGTCATACAATACGACAAACAACTGATTACGTCCAGAATTTAGTATCTGGGCACACAATACGATACACACACACAACTGATTACGTCCAGGAATCTTAGTAATCTTGCATACAATACGACAACAACTGATTACGTCCAGGAATTTGTATCTTGGCACACAATACGATAAAACAACTGATTACGTCAAAGGAATTTAGTAGTCTTTGGCACACATACGATAAACAACTTAATTACGTCAAGGAATTTAGTATCTTGGAAACACAATTACCATAAACAACTGATTTACGTCCCAGACTTTAGATCTTGTCATTACAATACGATACACAAACAACTGTATTACGTCGGGATTAGTATCTTGGCACACAATACGATAAACAACTGATTACGTCAAGCAATTTAGTAATTCTTGTATACAATACGATCACACAAAAAACTGATTACGTCGAGGAATTTGTCATACAATACGATACACAAAAAATTATTATGTCAAGGAATATGTATGTGTCATATTATTATAGACACAAACAAATGATTACGTAAAAAAATTGCGAAGTAACTTGTGTCAAACGTTAACATAATCAAAAAACATATACAAAAATCGAGTGTTAGGCAACACGGACCTCCGACAAAGCGAAGGTAGGATCAGGTGCCATTGGAGGAGTAGCATTCCTCTTGCTGACCGGTCACACCCCGTGAGCCCTTAGTCGAATAAGTAAACGGGATTACCCGTAGTCAAATCTAGTGGAAAATGGAGTCTAACAAAGTATGAAACAAATCAGTCAACATAGACTTAGTTATAATTTGTAATCGCAAAAAGGTCATTATAGACCGTAGAATTTGCGGAATGATGGACTTTAAACGAGATCGTTATAACTGCAGCATCAACTTTTTTGTTAGTATTGGCCTCGCTTTTAAAAAGTCCGCATGACCGCATAGCGATGGCTCTGCGTATCGAATCAACTGGGAGATATACACACCATAAGAGGTGATAAGTTTAATATCATGTCATCACAATGATTATCGTCCAAGGAATATGAGATCTTGTCATTACTCTCAGATACACAAACAAACATGATTACGTCAAACAATTGAGTTATCTTGTCATACATATGATACACAGACAAATGATTTCGTCAAGGAATTTATATCTTGTATATTATCAGAGACACAAAATAATCATTACGTCAAGGAATTTAATATTCATGTCTACAACACGATACAACAAACAAATGATTACTCAAGGAATTGTCATACCAATAAGAAGACACAAAGCAAATGCTTACGTCAAGGATTAAATATCAGACACACAAACAAATGATTATATCAAGGAGTTAAATATTGTTGTTCATACATAAGAGACACAAGCATACTTAATATGTTATGATTTTATGTTTTCAAGATATTCCAAAGTGGAATTTGATTCAATTTCTGTATCATTTTAGTGGTCATCCGTGGTTGTTTAAACACAGAACGACGAGGAGAAGTGACACAAGAACCAAACAATTCAATGTCAATCTATTGTAACAAATTTCATTCAGTACTAATGATAAAACAGGCTATGATAACGTTTGATGAGTTGTTTGATGTTTTAAATTGGTTTCTTTCTCTTTTTTTTTTTTTTTTGTTCTCTTATCCCTTGTTTTATTTCTTATTTGTTTAAATTTTTTTTCTGTACACGACGCGCGCACCACACGCGCACAAACGTATTTTTGTTTGTTTGTTGGTTTTTTTTTATGGGGGGGAGGCTCTATGATTGGAATTTTATGCTTTTTTGTTTTTTTGTTTTTGTTTGTTTTATTTTGGGCTGTTTTTTTTTGGGGGGGGTTATATTTCTTTCTTTCTTTGTTATTCTTATTGTTTGTTTTTCTTTGGTTTTTTTTATGCTGGAGTGTTTTGTTTTTGTTCTAGGGGATTTATTTGTTTGTTTGTTTACTTTAGTTTTGATTTATGTACTGAAATAGATGAAGGAGGCAGGAAAAATACAACGAGTAACCATTTTCAAAATTTCTCATTTTTTGGCAGGATGTTTACTCAGGCGTTTACGGACTCCTACATCTTTTAGGTATTATAGTGAAAGATGAAACAATCTCTGAGTTCACACTGTGGGATAAATTCATTTAATCATTTTTTCTGTCAGGGAATGGCAATTACAATACGTTGAAAATAACCACGTGTTTGTGACAGAAACTTAAAGGTCATGGGAGACGAATTCTACAACACTTTTTCTCCCGTAAATATAAACTTTGTTTCATTATACTCCTCATAAAATTATTAAAAAATTAACGGACGTTATTTACCCTCAGAAACGAAGTGCAATGGTACTCAAAATGAAATTCGTTACCCGATCTTCGTTCCTGATTATTTGAATTTGTAGTCACAAGAGACCACAATCTGATATAGTGAATCAAATTAAAACGCGATGCACAAGACGATTTATCTCGCAATGTGAGGAGTTTTGGATGAGGGGCCCCGGGTTTATTGTATGAGGGTCTCACGGTTGAACCCATAAATAATACAACTACCAAATATTTTTCATTGGTGGACGAACAAAAAGACTGTGCAAGATCCTAACAAATTCCATTCCGAACCTGTGTCAAATAATTCCGACTGGCTGATGGAAGATGGAGTGCTTGATTATTTGTTGTTTTGTCCCGTGGAGAATATTTCACTCATATTGAGACGTACCATTGTCGGTTGAAGGCTGCAAATTTAACCTATGCTTATGCTTAGCACTCAGCTTTTTTAGCAGTGGGGTTCTTTAGACGTGCCACACGAATGACATTGCTGCGACCACAGGACCTCCGTTTTTAATTTCAGGCATATCTGAAAGACCCGTGATCATTCTCACTTCTAATGCCGAGCGATGGAAGACATTTGATAATTTTCAGGGCAGATTATTATTTCTATTCTAAGCACATGAACCGTAGCATTATTTTATCTAATAGCATGTCCGGGCGATAGGGGAGGGGTGTGGGATTTTTGGCACGAATTTTGCCAAAATCTTCAAAATTCTTTAAAATCCGTAAATCGTGACCGGGGGATGTGGCGTTTGGGAGGATTTATAAGCTAAAACTGCCTCAATTCTCTCCAGCCTTTCCGATAATCTATTTTTTTATGGGAGAGAACAAATTAGACTTTTAAAAAATGATTAAAAAATGCTTTTGCTGCATAGGTTCAATTCATATTCCATTTGTTTCACTACCACTATCAAAACTAGTCAACCGATATATTATATGATAATCGGGATTATCATATATTCCAAGCGGAGAGAGGGATACTATATAACCATGCATATTTAATATAAATGGGCATTTTGCAGAAAACATTGGGACAGGGGAACACGTACAGGGGTAGTAACACCCCTCCCCCAACCCCCTAAAAAATGTCGGGTACCTGTAAGTGCGAAACGAAATCGAACGAAATCTACGAAACGATCCACCGAAACGAAACGAAATCCACCGAAACTAAACGAATCACCGGAAAACGAAAATTAAAACCTATTTCGTTCGCACTTTACAGGTCCCTAAAATCAATTCATTATCTAAATTCCCTTCAGAATAATATATACATTTAAACAACAGAAAAAAAAACGTGACAGATAAATCGTTGACTTGTTGATCTGATCTGGGGAGAAGAGAGGAGTTATTGTAATTAAAATTCAGCCAACTGATACGCAAACTAGTTGAATCAGGGAAAATGAACTTGATTTACTATTGCAATTAGCACATATTTCTAATTTCTTGCATATCCTCTCTAGATATATCATTTTAATGGTTAGACCCAAACATCGCATTCAGTCCACGATTCTTCCGTGCACCGCATCGTTCAGTTGCACGAAGAGAATTTAACTTCTAGCACTTTTAAAATTGAAATGGGATTTTGAAATTATTTGTACAATATTGCAACGACGAAAACAACTTAGTAGTATATTTGATATCAATGTGCTTGGTGACTTCGTTCCTTTTTTTAGATTTAATTACTCTCATCACCAGAAAAGTCTGTTACAACTTTAAACAATGCTATGGCGATCTTTATGCCAGCGAAACAAAAGAAAAAGTACATCAACTTTTTTGTTAGTAGTAATTGTTGACCTCATCATAACATGACTGGTGTAACGTGCAAGTGAGGTATCTGCACGTGAACTTTCCCGGGCCCGTACCGTGTTAAAACAGATAGCCCTTTGAGGTGCTGCAAAATATGAACCAATGCGCAGACTTTTAATCAGCGGTACTGTGTCTATGTAAGGATTTTGGTTAGCGTCGTTGACAAATACACAGACGGGGAGTGTACACACCCAGCGCCACTTCCCACAAGGTGCAGCAGGATGTCCGCACAACTTGCCCTTGCGGTGGACACGCAGGGATGTCCGCCACACCTATCACCATTTCACCGGTTTCTATCAGAAATTGCAGGGTTGTCCACACACCATATCTGCTACCATAACAAGGCGGGATGTCCGCACACCTGATTCTTGCGCAGCAACAAGCAGGAGATTACCGCACATTGTTACTAAAGATGGCCAAACCCCAGCAGCAGGGAAGTCACACATGGCAGTTATAAGCAGGGATAGACCCATACACTTACTACTAGATGTACAATTAAGCAGGGATAACCGCACACTTATATTTACCTCAATGGTTTGTTAAAGCTTACCTCTAGAACCGCTTCTTAAACCAGCTATGGCTTAGAGTATCACTATTAGAACACACAATGATCAAATTGATACATTAATTACCAAAATTAACATTGATAGAGGTTATTTAGCATATCTCTAAGTAATTGGAAAAAATAGTAGGGTGATAACTCTCAGCTAAAGAAAATTAGTCATGCAGCTTTCTGTTCACAAAAATGGGAATATACACACCACAAGCAGGCGATAGTGGTATTATTTACTTACATAGTTTGGGAACGTCTGACGATTTGCAAAGTTAAATCATCACGGCTAATCATATAATGTAGTTGTCAGTCTCATTAGAATCATTTAAGTAAAGATTCCAATATGAAGCATATATGTTAGATTCTGTGGTGTCCTTTATTTCGAGTTCGTCTGGATATATCGATAGACATAGCTATGAAAATTTTTGATTTTAACTGGTAGGACCATATCTATACACCTATATGTTAGGTTGAGGACAGCGGCAAGTTTTTTGTATCAAATTTGACCCACAATTATATGATAAGTGTGATGACCTTTAACTTTAGCAATCGTCATGCAACTTCCTTCTATGTATAATATCCATTATCACCTGTTATGTGTTTATTATCTTCCAGTTGATTCATACGCAAGAGATCTATGCGTATGCGCCTTTTTAAGCGAGGCCAACTACTAACAAAAAAGTTGATGCTGCAAGGGTTATAACGATCATCGTTTTAAAGTTCATCATTTCGCAATTCTACGGTCGCTATAATGACCTTGTTTGCGATTACAAATTATCATTAAGTCATATGTTGACTGATTTGTTCCATTGCCCGTTTGTTAGACTGTCATTTTCCTACTAGATTTGACTACGGGTAATCCGTTTACCTTTATTTTCGACTAAGCGCTCACGGCGGGTGTGACCGGTCAGCAGAGGATGATTACTCCTCATGGCACTGATCCCTTTACCTTCGCTTTTGTCGGAATCGCGTGTTGTCCTACATCGATTTTGTATATGTTTTTGGGGATTTTGATACGTTTGACACAATGTTGAATTCCGCCTTTTTTGTCTTTATATGAATACAAAAAGGCGAAGTTAACATTGCGTCAAACGTAATCATATTCAAAAAAAAAAAAGAAAAGAGAAAAAAACATATTCAAAATTCTAGTTGTGGTACAAAATGGCTTTATATGGAATATAGAGATAAGTTTGCCAATAAGGGGAGAATTAATGCCCATTATGAGGCCCCATTGCTAGAGCTGTAAAGGATAAGTAGGTTATGAGTATTATGTTAGCTTGACCTTTAATTAGAATTAAAAGTGTTCCTAAATTGTATTTGATCTGGACCTTAAACTTCAAATTTTAACGCATTATACAATTAGCCTTTACATGGGTTAACGTTGAAGTTCTATTAACATCAACAAAAATTGGAAACTTTTGAAGCGATGATTACTCCATTCATGCAAAGCTTTTCTCATTTTACTGGTCTTGGCTTGGAAATTTAGACTTTCTTAGGGCTTTTTCTTAAAATTCTTTTCTCATTGTTCTTGGCTTTCCATATTTTTAGCTTAATTATTTTTTTGAAATGTGTACATACAGATGCACTACAAATTAGATTACATATTTTTCATCTTATCCAAAGATATAAATCTGGGGCAACCAACTTTTTTAATGCAAGGATATGACTTGTGCCAATGTAAAGGCAAAGATAAACGAACATGATCAATCTCGTAAGTCCCGAATAAAAACACGAGTTGGGCAAACACGGACTCTGGACAAGACAGAAGTGGGATCTGGGGACCGTTTCACTAAGTGATCGTAGATGTAAATGTAGACGTAAACATGCATGTAGCACTTTACGACCTTTCGCAAAAAGTACGACTTGCGATTTACGACCAAAATCATCGTAACCTCTACGAGTGGTCCTGGCTGGTAGGCGCCTCCTACTGCACGTAAACAAGCAAAGATGGCTGCTATTGCCGGCCCTGCTTGAGATCTTTTGTTGTATATTTACCTGATGAGTCTGTTGACACGACCAATGACTTATGCTGTGCTGCATTTGCACACGAATATAATCAGTCCGAGCCCCGATTACGAAATAAAAAGTGACCTTGTCTTACCGTTGCATTGGCCCAAATAAAATGTACAGTCGTTGAATTAAGCTTAAATTAATCTCTTGATTCCTCATTTTCTTTCATTAACTTAAAAAAAGGAGCACATAGAATTTGCATTTTATGCAATGATAAAGATTGCATATATCAAATGGAGGGGGGCTGGGTTCGCCTTACGGAGTTAATTCAGGTACCGAGCCTGATAACCTTTTAAATTAATTCGACCTTTTATCACTAATCTTTATATAAAAATCTAAATTTCAATCTCTCTCTCTCTCTCTTGCTCTCTCTCTCCTCTCTCTCTCTCTCTCTCTTCTCTCTCTCTCCTCTCTCTCTCTCTCTCTCTCTCTCCATAAAGTGGATGAGCCGTCCGGATGTAAATCTTGGATCTGTTTGAATATACACCAATAAAAATGTTTTTAAAAAGATGAATTATAAAATAAAAAGTTATGGAGTTAGTAAATTTGTAAGTCTTTCGGAGAGATAAGTTGAATAGATTCGTGGTCATGATTGTTTGAAATTCATACAGATGTGTGAATTTTACGACAAACAATATAAGCAAACGATGGATGATTTTAACTGTGTTTGATTCCTATACTTCATGAGTGCATATTTTTTGTTATCGGGTCTTTGTTTTATTTGGTTTTGTATTTGTTGTTGATTTTAATTCGATTACCCAATTCGTTTTATTTTATCTTGATATTATTTAATTCTTTGAATCATGATTTACTCAGTTGATAGGATTCACACACATATATTGTCAAAATTGACATTCAATATGAAATTTGAAAATATTTCATATCATTTTTTTGTTTCATGAAAATCATATGAAATTATTTTATTTACTTTTTCACTATTCTGTGAATTGTCTTTACTTTATACAAGAGATCGGGCTCAAAGTTTTCATTAATTTCATTTAATATTTGTCAAAACCTTAATAGCATACATGTTAAACATTTACCATATATTCATAGATTAGTGCAGACATACGGATTATTTATATTTGCAAAATGTAGGCCAAGTTTATTTTAAATCTACCTCCGCAGAGAGAAGGAGTTCTAACAGTTGGACGTAAATCGCAAGTCGTAAGTTCTACGACTACGAACAGCTTTTGTGAAACGCTTCGGTTACGTGCACGTCTTGTTATCGTAAACGTAATCGTCGTTTCGATCTACGATCGGTTAGTTGAACGACCGCCTAGGGTGTCTAGAAGGAGTAAGCATCCCCTGTTGACCGGTCACATCCGCCGTAGTCTTTGATCAGGTAAAAAGAGGAATCCTAGTCAAATCAGTGTATAAAAACAGCTTAATAATATTCTTATGAGAAAACATCAGACAACCGTTCATCAAATGGCAAGCCATACTTGGCAGACTAAGCCATGCCTTCTATGGACTTGAACAAACCCGACATATTTCTGTAGGACTCAGTAACAACTTTAATACGTGTTCTGTTTTGTCGAATGACAAAGTATTACGGCAATATGACGAAAAAGATAGTTTCAAACTGAAAAGACGTAACGGTTCCGCCATGTTGGCCGTCTATATTTTGCTACTCGCCGTTCTAAAGAAATTTTAGAAGGCAAATCACGTGCACGCGTTTCACCAATGAAGAGCAACATTTTAGTCCGAGGCAAACAAAAGTAATACTATTAATTTTTTAAAATTAGCCTTCATTCAGGCAGGAACATTCATTTTTCTACAAACTATACATAAACATTACAATTAACACAATAGTTATATACCGCATTACCAGATGTTATCACAGTATTAACTAATCACAATGTTATTATTTTCACATACAAGTATTATACACAGCTTCACTTATGCACTTTACATATTACAGTCTACCTTGGATAACCCATTAAAGCAACAATATTTGTTGCTTATTTCCAGTTGGTGTCCTTTGAGATTTATAATACATACATATACATATCAAAGCCAATTGAATAAATAAATTAAAAATGGATTGGATTGGACAGCAAAGTAAACATATTATACCATCGTCTAGAGCTATACAACACACAGGACGTGATTAAGTCTTACTACCAAAAGTCTACTCTGCTTTGTTTTGCCCAAGAAGAAATAAAAGTAATTCCAATTGTGTGATTTGAGCATTTATTAAAATGCCAATAATAAAACACTGAACAGTGTAATAGAAATTTGTGTTGTTTATGAGCAGTTATTAAAATGCCAAAAAATAAAATCACTGAAAAGTGTAATAGGGGAAATACCATAGCATACAACTGTCCTATGTTAAAAAAATAACTTCAAAAAGCACATACAACTACCCAGTATACATGGCCCTAACTACAACTCATATTAAATGGAAAATATACTTAACCATAAAATACATATTATGTCAGTGGAATGGTATTATTGGCCTTAATAACTAAGATTATTTACAGTTAAAACTAAAAATCAATAATAAAATGTAATTGTGGTTCACATCTATAAAATAAACTCCCTAATCTTCACCTCTGACTAGTAATCAAAGACTGGACTTTTTTTCAGTCTTGATATCAAGGATATGATTTATAGCAACTATTTGATGAAAAACTTCATTTTCGTTGTCATCGCTAAGTTTGGCAGTATTTAATGCTAAGTTTGAATTGAAGAGCATGTCTATCTGCTTTCTTATAAAGTAAAACAATTTAATGGAAACACTGCCATTGCAATTATTTAAAGTATTTTGTTTTTCGAAAAATTGTGAATCTCAAGAGGCTACATTCAAATGTACGTATAACTAAGTGCTCGTTGACCTGTTTTGTAACAAGATTCGCAATGATCATTGTAATATTTTTGCTTAATAATCGTACAAAACCTTTACAATGACGTTATTTTTTGATTGTTATCGCTATACAACACATTTCAGCTTCTCCGTTCTATGAAAGCCCCTCTTAGAGGAGGGTGAAAATTTGTCGTATCATTATCACAATCATCATCCAAGGCATCTGTATTCCTTTCATTAATTCGTCCTTATTTAATGTTGTATAAATACAGCCCTTGCCCGTCACGGTCAGTGTAAACGGACTTGCCAACATGCACGTCACGGGATTCCTTACACCTGATGACCGTCGTTCATCCGTAAAAACTGCTCCATTCTTCTTCATAAACAGGTGACAAATGTACACAACTCTACAAAAACAGATATCGTGGTGTGGATGGTCAAAACGTGGACGTGTTCAGACAGCTACTTAATCAAGAAACTTATCATTCAGGATGACTTGGTCAAAAACTCCACGCCCTGATGAAAGATATGTTGACTCTGAAGGAAAACTCCACGCAGTGGTCCGCAAACAGGAATTTCAACTCTAAAGCATCCACTGATCATGAATATATCGGTACTACAAAACGAAGTACAAGAATTGAAACGTGAAAACGATGTGTTTGAAAAAGGGATAGCAGTGTCAAGGAAAAATTTCGCAGAATGCAAAAGAACATTACACAATTTCTGACCATCACGTAAAGAGTTTCGAAAGAAATTATCCGACGTCGATCGGAAAGACATTTGAGTATGAATGTATCACACACATTGGCGACAATCAAAGTTTGAAGTTCGCTACTTGTCGAAACTTTGCTGGACCGTAACACACACACTCGTCAAATTTGAAAGTGACATTCCTGAATGATTGAACCAAAAGATCCTAGTGATTGTTCGAGTCTAATGAACTATTCATTGGAAAATTCAATGCGAGAGTTATTGGTACAGGAAAAGGATTTTCAGCTGATGAAATTTTCAGACCTCAAGAATTCACATTTCTGACGTTTTGTCAACTGTCACTAGGTAAGTATTCCTTACTACTCGTTTTTCAGCAATTTTATTTGACTTCAACAATAGGAAATTATTTTGCATTAATACAAAGACTTTTGCCGATGTAAAGGCAACGATAACGAACAGTGATCAATCTCGCTAAGTCTTAATAGAATACAAAACACGATATTACGAAAAATAGATTCATTTCGAAAATACATTAAGGCTATGAACTGCAATGCTTCACGTCATATTGCGCTTCTGTATTTCTCACATAAATATTATATTCATCTCTGATGGTGTCCAGGGGTCCTTGAGTGCCCAAACCTTGTTTTGATTCTATTTAGGACTAGGAGAATTGATCACTGTTCGTTATCTTTGCCTTTACATTTATGAAGCACTTAACATATTGTTAAGTCATTTTTGAATCGCATCTATTCTGCAGGATACATTGATGTGATGTACTGACTTTGCCTGCATTTTTTTCTGCATTAACATAGGTGCGATATGTATTTTTGATTTTATTTTGACTTCAAAATTACAAATATAACATTTCTTACAAAATAGAAGGAAAGTGTAAGGTAAAGATAACAAGCAGCGTTATACAAAAATAGAAGAACTCGATAAAAGAGTTTATGACCGCTCAACTTTAAAACTCGTTATCCCTCCCTCCATATTCTATACAAGTATATTCTCCGTTTAACAAATTAATGAGGAATCATTGGGGTGATCAAAACTCATTGAAATTTTTGCTATTCATTGTCCATTATTTTTGAACGGCATCATCTTTTTTCCTCCATTTTCAAGGTTACGTGAAACATTACAAGAGACAACCTGAAGGCGGAACTGAAAAAAACTCCAGATTGAACAGCTGAAGTTATCCTCATGCCGTGACCCTCTAGAGATGTTCCGAATGAATCTGACAACATAAATGTGGTACGCATCTTCTTTTATGATTTTCTCATTGATCTTGTAATCATTTTGTTATATGAATGTGTTTTTCGCTCGTCAAAATCTGTCATAATAATATTAACAAAGCGATTATATGGTTTTGTTTTATATCGATCTTGCTTGGGCAATGTCTAAAAGATACTGTTTCATACTTGGTTTCAATTGTTAGGCCGTTCTGTATACATAGATTTTCATTATGAATTACTATTTTGTTTTAATAGATAGCAAACCTACGGCGGGTTGACCTGTTCGACAGAGATGTTACTCTTGCAATCTTCACATTCTGGTATACAATAGGAGTTGGCGAATGAAACATAATTAAAAGTCCAAAAAACAATACATCAAAGTCGACGTTGATAATAGTTGATAAATTTGGAGTCGTCAGGACCAAGGTCATTTATTGCGGACTGCAGAATTTTGCGAAATGATGACTTTAAACGAGAATTTGTCATAACCTAGGCACCTGATCCCACCTCTGTTGGGTCCAGGGGTCCGTTTGATTGCCCAACTCTTGTTTTGTATTCTATTTAGGACTTTGCGAGATTGATCACTGTTTGTTCATCTTGGCCTGTTACATAGTTTGCCTTTTTTGTTAGTAGTTGCCCTCGCTTTAAAAATTCCTCACGCGTATCATATAATGTAATTGTCAGTGTGTCATTGGAGTCAATATTAAGTAAAATATCCAAATACGAAGCAGGTATGTCAAATTTTGTGGTGTTCTTTATTTCGATTTCGTCAGGATATAACAAATGGTCATAATTATGAAAATCCTTATTGTTAATTTATAAGACATTATCTATATATCTCTATGTATGTTTGAAGGACACAACAAGGTTTTTTTACCCGGTAAGTTCTGCTTTGTATGAATATAAAAATAACGGGGTATAGTTAGTACCCATTATAATGCCAACAGATACAAAACAATATAAATTGGCGAAGTTAAAAATCTGTTGAATGTAATCATAATACAAAAAAAATCATTTGAACATAATCGAGTGTATGGCAACACGGACCTCCGAAAAAAGTGTATATCCATGGGGTCCGTGGTTACCCAACATTTAATTTTTATTCCGTCTCTCAGTACAACCTGGAACAGTGGGACATTAGTATTTCCGGCTGTCATTAACAACATCGGGGGTGGATACAATCCCAGTACTGGAATTTTCACGGCCCCTACAGACGGACACTACGTCTTCTTCGTCACTGTCGTGGAGAATATCAAACAATACAGCAGTGTTGACATCGTCCTGAATGGCTTATCAAAGGTCAGAACTCTAGGAGATAATGATGCAAATTACCAGACGGGAACAAACATGGCCGTCTTGAGACTTCAACAGGGAGACACGGTGTGGATCAGACATGCCGGTGGCAAAGGCTATGCTACTAATGATATTCCCATCACAACATTCTCCGGCTTCCTCTTATAAGTTAACACTTTTCAAAATATCGACAGATTGAGATTGTGATGTGATAGATATTACTCAGCCATGTATAATCATTAATCATAAAAACGAGATATGTTGGTATCTAATAAACCTTTTCTTTTGCAATTTTTGTGTTTATAAATGACAAGTGTTCTTGTGTTTCATAGCTCAAATCTTTACGAGGACACAATGCTTTGATATACATTGTATCGTATACAAAGAGAGTTTCAAACGATGCCTGTGTTCACGTGATTGTGAAATAGAGGATGCTTATTCCTCTTAAGCGCCTGATCTCACCGCTGGTGTGTCCAGGGTTCCGTGTTTGCTCTTGTTATCTTTGCCTTTACATGTAATAAACTTCAAATCCACACGAAGGCCACAATTGCTTAGATACCGGACACAGAAACGGGGGGATACTTGTATCGTAATATTGGGAGGGGTGGATAGATTTATTCTACGTTTTGAGCGTCATAGAAATGTAATACATATATTTGAAATTTTAACGATCAACTAAAATCAAAAATACAACTATGCAGAAAAATGGCAGACATTTGATTGGCCGACAGCCGGTAACATCAAGTCATGTGTAGCTTTCCTTAGTCAGATTGACAGGACTCAAAAGTCTGATGATGTATTTTTTATCGACTTATAACGTAAAATGATAACAATACACAATGCATCAGTTAAAGTTTAATATAAACAACAAGTATTTAGAATTCTAATAGCAATAATCTTAGAAAGCATATTTAATTCAATAAGGGAAAAGTCCGCTAAACAGTGCAACAACCTTAAATCTATACTATTATTTTTAGATCAGCTCTGATATCTAGATACGCATAGCCAATACCATATAAATTAATAAACAAGAACATGCATACTGAGACAGTTAAGTTGCCTAAAGTAAATCATGTAATCATTTTAAAATACTATTAACAGAACGAACATTTTATAAAAAAAATCCGTAAAATTTACAACGAAATAAACACCCCATATATTCGACTTAATTTAAAGAAAGTTATGCTTCTGCACTTCAAATCTAACTTTTGAACATCATACCTAACCCATTGAAGATCATATAGTAAAATACAACGATAATTGGCTAATTATCTTATGCTATGTGTTTTATTTAAACTTACAGAAATAATTCAATCTCACACCACTGTAACTGAGTAAATTAAACGATATACTGTTTTTTCATAAACAGTCCTCAATCAACAGGTAAGTATAAGTGTAACAACTCAATTTGGCTAGCGGTCAAAACAAGTTCACTATATGGGTATACATAAAATATGCTTATATTATCTCTAGAAAATACTCATGTATTGTAATGAATTTAGCTTTAAATTTTTGAAATGATATTCATTCCAAAAAGCATAGAAAAACTATATATATTATTCGGTGCGTCCCAGTATCCTGAATATTTTGGCACAGAGCATCAGTATGGATTACAACTGTAATCGTGTAAAACCGTAAGCTTATCCACATAACCTGTCGGCCATGCTTTGCACACTTAGCATGATTATTATTAACATAAGATCAAATTCTCAGTCACAATTTTCTCAGGAACACAACGGCCAGCTTCCGCATATATTGGCTCACACAATAGTCAACCCTCAAGTATGGAGAACTGTAATCGTGTAACAGCAAGTTTCCAATATGCCACACTGTCACATTCACCTGTTTGACCAACGTCTAAATTGTCTGGACGATAAACAAAATTGTACACAAAGTAATGACTGCAGGGCCTGAGAACCTTGAAATTAAAACTGTGTTTTTCTTCAGATAGTAACTCTCACACAACTGGCATCCTCATAACAATTATCCTCATAAATTTTATCTAATTCATACATGTGAATATCAATGTCATATCTGGTAAAAACTTGCAACAGCACTGAATCTGACAAAACAAAATATAATACTATACTACTTTTTGAGGCCATGATGATACTTTAAAATGATGAAGTGAATAATTTTCTTCACATGACAATTAGAAGATAGGCAGGCGACACATGATTCCCCCTGGAAGACTACATGTTACCCCACCGTTAATTTCCCATTTTATTTTCAATTAATTTGAAAGATGTCCTAAATATTCAATAGCTGTGGCACATCTGGAAAGCGGGAGTGAGTACCAGAAGGGTGGAGGGATTGCAATCTATAAAATGAATTTAAGGTATTGGATTTGGACAAATACCTATGTTAGGAAGATATATGCATAGGAATTTTATAGATCATTAGGATTTATGGCTCCGTTCGGATGCAGGATTACAACAATAAGACAATGGCCCTCAACCATGCGCCAACTTTCAGTGTGCTGAAAATCGATAAAGAGTTCTTTAATAAGGGGTAGGATTGTAGCTCTCTGTCTGTCCCATTAATTTATGTTTTAAAGAGCAAGCCTACAGCCTGCAGCCTTAATAAGAATTGCAATCGCCGAAACTCCAGAGATGAACTATAGACACATGTTTCCGATTTATTTCATGATATGATAAACTTCTAATGTTCGCATGCACCCTGCCATGACAGTAACGTAAGCCTTGTATTGGCTTGTTTTTTTTTTTTTGTTTTTCTCTCTTTGTAATTACGTTGCATTTTAATTATATAAGATTATTACTCACCTTTCCCGAAAATGTTAATTCAATATGTCAATAACGTACACGTGTATGATGGATAAATAATATTTAATTGAAATTAATTTCCTCAACCTTGAGATACTTCAAAATACGTCATTGATGCAATCACGCGGTATCATTGAGCACTGACAGGATAATTGTAACAATCGAACAAACGATTCCTTATTTAAAAATGCATTACAATATTCTAACTCCTCATTGATGATTGCCCAATCTATGTATCACTTCCGTCTTTTTGCGCTGTCACGTACTAATTTCTGATCAAAAAACATACAGAAGTGACCAAGATAATATGAAACGCATGAGAATCTCCTGGAGGGAAATTCCTACTAATCCAACAAAGATGACGTCAAATTTTGACCCCTCGGAACTAAAAAGAAACGAAATATAAGATGTAGACGCTTAAAATAAGGTGACAAAGGAAAAAATAAAGCAAAACATCGTTACTAAATCTCAGCCTCTCACCCCTTCATTTGATTTCCAATACTTGAATAAGGGGTTATGTATGCGTTCTATGACACAGTTGAAGAATTATAACGATATTAGAGTATCGAACTTATTTACAAACGACACATTGAATTCAAATTCACACTTATTCACCAAATGTATCTTCGTAAACAATATAATTTGTAATTAGCAAAATATATTAGCACATTACTTTGCTACATATAATGTGTAATTAGCGAGAGGTAATTGTACATGGTAGTATTATGTGGCAAT
>CAJDSM010004477.1:0-14055 GCA_903981925.1 Ostrea lurida
GAGATATGTTAACTATTGGGGATCTTTTTACAGAGCTCTAAGTATCCAGAAGCGGAGAAAATATAGTAAGAGTAAGACTTAATGTCGTCTAAATAAGATTCCATGTAGAAATGCTAATAGTGGTCAAAGAGATACGGACAAAAGATTATAACTACTAACGCTGAAATGTTCTCGATTGATTTAGAAAGAAAATTATGAACATATAAATCTACTAAATAAAAATGAATTGCTTAACATTTGACAGAGGGAGCATAAACAATGTAATCAACTCATCACCGTCGACATCACTAGAATTCTGTTGATTACAACCGAGCAATACACGCATTCAGTTTTAAAAATACAGTGTAATTGATCAAAACCGATATCATGTAATATGAACGATAAGTCTAAACAGTGTTGCGAATATAAAAAACATGGTTATAGAAACAAACAGTTGAACCACCCATGACTGATCCAATAACTAAGTACAAACTTAAAACACGTGAGCAGATAAACTTGATGGACATTAGACCAAAATATCGATAACACGGATAACTGACGTTATAACCATAAAATATAAAAATGGGGATAACGCAGCGGGTGTGGACAAGGTATAAAAGAGGGAGGAGTCATGCTATCACTCACTCAACTAAGGCAACTGAAATAGAACAACTTCCCAGGTAAGATATAGACAAAACGGATAAATCATATGTATGGCCAATCAAAAATGATATATTTTGATATTCCAATCAGAGAACACACAAGATATAAGATCACTACTCATCAAAAGTTCAAATAAATATTACAAGATATAACTATACTGAAAGGTACAAGATAATATGGATCGTTCCACACAGACTACAATGTAAGGAAATGCTTATCCTTCCATGAGCAACCTGCTCCTAACACTTAGGACTTTTGTCGAACAGGTCAGATTGTATGCACATCAACAACTCACACGTTATTGTCATATTGTTTAATTTATAGAAGAATAATGATACGCATTGTTTGCACAAATAATGTTACAACATTCGCCTTTTTGTATGTATACATAAAACAAAACACAACCTAGAACAAAATTGTCCGGTCTGGAAATACGCTCAGAAATCGTCTGCTGACAAACAAAGTCAAGACACGCTCCTACATAATCTGATTTTCACACATACTACATCCTTGATATTATGGAAGCATGTGAATACATGACAACAAGGATATTAGCTAACAGCATATAATTAAATGAAACAATAATTACAATTATTCCTATAAGAACGTTATAAAAATGTCACTGGACACAGTGATACATAATGTTTCTTTGAAAATTTAAGATTATATGAAATGTGATTGTTAGCAGTTCAAGATATCAGCAACTAAGGAACACAGATAAAAAGACAAGAATCAATGTCAGAGATAGAATATACGGAAGAATATGAATGAAACTTATTAAGATGTCATGAGAATCCATGAACATTGATCATTCGAAATTAAACATCAACAGTAGTTCAAAAACAATAAACAGGCATGAAGGAAGATACTGAAACAGAACCAGAGGCACAAACAAACTACAAGAGGATTACTAAAGTTATTGACTCTAATAATTCCACACAGAAACCTAGCAAATCGATCAAAAGTGTATAAGTTATTAGATGCTACAAAATGCGATTACATAAACGCTCACAATAAGTATGAATAAAAGAAATATAACTGCATTCAGATAATCGTTGCCTGGATGATAAAAGCAGTAAAAATAAATAATAAAGGACCATCCAATGGATTTGTGGATTATGAATATAACAATTGATAATACCAAAACCGAGTTGATAAAGTGTATTTCTACTTTCCACAGAGCTTGGCAGAGAGATAGAAAACACACAAAACGAGTTGGATGCATCAATGCCACAATACAAAACAACAGACAAACCATGAGGAAGAAAGCTCATTTTATATAACACATAATTTTACCCTCGACAGAACTAATGCCTAATAGAAATAAAGGAATTTCAAATCTATCTAGTTTTGTTTACCTAGAAACGGGAGAATAATACTACGACAACATTACTATTACGGCATCAAGCACAATAAGTATCGTTGGGAAATTACAAAAAAAATAACAGAGTATATGACAGTCGAGTAAATGATATTAAATCATAAGAGACTTATTCGTAAATAATCGAGAAAAAAATAAATTTTAGGACAATATATAACATAGAAATCCGTGTGAAACCTATTAGTTATACCATCAGTGATGACAGTATAAAGAATGACAATGTGATGTACATTTATTTTATCTACAATCTACTCACACTTAACTACATTGTCGACGAGTAAGAATGGAGTTATGATACTGTACAACAACTCGCCATGACAGAATGTAATTTGATTTACCCTGTGTACAATAGGACGGATCAATGGAGGCTATTATTTTGAATTGCTAATTACGTGATGAAGAAATATTACTATCGTCTCAGAGCAGAGGATGCTAGATGTGGAGTTTTCGAGTGGGCATGCATGATTGAGTTGACAAGATTAGATAATAACACATATAGATCATAGGCAATTTTGTAAATGACAAACGGAATATTATCTGTAGTTGTGTCGTAATGTGGTATAATCGATTAATTCTTAACGCTCGGAGAGATTACGACTCGATTCAATTATTCAGACGGAACGGGAGAGATAGAAAAAGGAGTGGGGCAGTGAAAGACGGAGGATTGTCATTAACAATTTTAAACTGACAAAATGAAGGCCTTTATCAGATTTTAAACATTAATTTCAATAACAATCATAACTAAAATTAAGATAATGTTATCAAAATGTTGAAATGAAAATCAATCAACATATGACAGATCTCAAATCTTCCCTAATATTTTTATAAATATACGAATTGAATTGGAAGAATCATCTGGTCGTACCTGCATTATCGTCAGAATACATACTATGTAATGTGATAATGAAAAAAAATAACTCACACAAGTGAATATCAACTGGCAAAGGGGTAAATAAATAATGTTGAAAATATACATATCATAATGTACATACTGGAAGAATAACCCATAGGACCCTGCTAAATGGTAGTACCCTTTATAAATGAAATATACAAATACATCCCCGCCATACCTACATAGTAAAGCGCAATATTATACATTTAGTACAAAAATGAGCCGCTAATAGTGAAATATATCATAGCATAAACATTCAATATAATATTCATTAAAGATGTACCCCACCCAAAATAAGGACTACGGTGTCAGATACTAGAAACTACCCATATTCCCTATAATCATAAGAATGAACACCTTTTTAATCTTATCTGTTGTGCTTACCGGGCCTATCATGCATGCACCGAAACAAAGATACTCAAAACTTTACCTACAAAACATCATATACATTTACAAATAATCTCCACACTGAAACCTGAATCACCATCTATTCTTTCATGGCATCTCACCCTTTAATATGTCGATACAGTTGATCAATAACCACTCATCATCTCATCACTTCATCGGTTCCAACCATGAAATAAGAATAACCCATTTAACGTCCGCAAGAGTCTACTACCTGTAATATAATTTACCAATTAACTATACTATTGATCTTTTCCTTCATACCTGAAGGTAGAATACGATATTTTAAGAAAATTGTGAGAAAGCCCACCTCGCTTACATGGCATCAGCTCCTCATAACGTATCCCCAACTTTACTGAGATAGGCCCGATTCATCAGACAAGCCACACGATACCCTTGGGCAGGCACCAGTAGTAACCACCCAATGCGTCACAACCAAGAAACACCGGGTATGTTCAGACAAATAACCCGTCAAATTATTCTTTGTCTTGTTTATATAACGTATACATACGTATATCATAGAGATAGTAATAATCTATGTATGAAACGTAAATGATACAACGTAAAAGCCATAATCATGACACAATGTTAACTTCGCCTTTTATGTATCATAGCATACGAAAATCCTAGATTTTAACACCCCCCGACCAGAAAACGAACGAAAAAAAAGGGGAAACCGCCCCCCCTCACCACCCAAAAAAAAAACACCAACAAATCAACTAATTGTCAGATGTAAATCAAAGAAAAATTGTATTGACACATAACCGAATGAAATGCACTATATATAAGAAAAGGAGACTACAAAACCTATTTTTAAAAGAGCTAATTGTACTGCTATACAAAACATATTAAATCACATATTGGTTGCAAGATACCGATAATACAAAACCAACATAATGAAGCTAAGAATTAAACAACATCCGCACTCAAAGCAACTGAATATCACAAAGAAAGAACACAGTAAATAACATGACATTCAAAACAAAAACACATCATAAACATATACAAAAATGTACCAAAAAGATATTGACAGAACACATGAACTTCAAAATGAGGAAAACATTCGGACAAATAATGCAAGGTAAAGAAGAATACAGAATGGTTGTATAACGGCACAATGAACCACAGACAAGCAAAGAGTAGGTATACAGCATCAAAATTATACATTGACATTCCGTAAACAAATCCTCCCCAAAGGTTCTAACCAACAAGTAAAGAGACTGAAATAAATTTTTCTCAACGGTGGCCAATAAGTTTCAAATAAAAGACCACTTAATCTTTAAAATTTATTTCTCTCATTAGCCAATTATTAGTACCATACTACATGATCGCAGAAAATAAAAGACGGTCTACATGAAATATAAGACGATATTTTTCATTTTCAAATTACTCGTTCTTATGAATAGCATGAGACTGAATCACACCATGACACATTATCTATGATTACTTAATTATAAAGCATATATGTGCTTCCAGAAATGTTATCAGTTTATTTCACTATTTAATGTATTACAATCCCTCAATATCATTATGACGTAGTAGTCCCTCATAGGACCTAAATAAACTTCTTTGAAATAAAGATTGTCCCAACGTGAACTGTCTACAGCAGATAAAGCGGTCGTCACCAACAAGATACAACATACGGAGTTACTATAGAACCAGGCACCCGCGCCAGGACTGATACCTAACTGCTTTTTGACCGCCACTAAACATTGATGCCTACAATCATAGTTAACAATATTTTTACTAATCATATATATCTATTCCTGATAGCATTTGGTCCTCTTATCACATAAAGACTATAATGTGATTTAAAAACTTAATATCGAAGAAATGATGTGTCAAAGCTGAACACTTGATCACGCTTTCCACCAAATTATCCGTGTTGTCTCCTGCACTATAAGTAATCCGCTAGAATCCGAGCAACAATGCGCTGAACTAGAATGACACGATTAGTAATTATTCTTCCTCTATGAATTTGCCTCACAAACGGATATTAATCTATAATACATACGTAAGAAGATTCTGAAATCCAAGGCTAATCCTGTAGGTAGCGGCGTAGGCTTACTGATCACCTGTAATTAAAGATAGCCTGAGACTAAATTGATAATTCTATAGCTCAGAGAATTGAACATATTGACGTCATAAAATCATGAATTTAACATATCATGATGATAATAAGATGTTACAGTTTCCGGAGAAATATCTTCATGTTAATCCTTTCTTTAAAATGAAGCCTCCATATAATCCCAAATGAACAATAATTATTTCTACTGTATAAGGTTAATATGAACGTGTTATCTATAAACGTTGATGAAAATTGGAAGATTTGGAATACAAAAGATTTGAAATAGATGGTGTACTACAGGTCCGTGTATAGCTACAGCTCTTGTTTGTACATTCTTATTTTGACACTTAAAAGATTGATCACTATTAACGTGCCTTTTCATCGGCTAACACAAGTACCTCTATAATATAACCCAGAAGGTGTGCTAATATCCCCTGTTAGTGCTCACAAAACACACCCGTTTACTACCTTTAATGTCGATACAAGAATAAAAGGAGTCTGCCAACATCTGGGTCTTAACAAGTCCTCATTTTCGGCAAATTCTAAACGGTCCAGCTATATAATGACTTAGTTTGCGATTACAGAATTATCCCCATCAGTCATTAATGTTGACTGTATTTGATATTCACTATCCATTCTTTGTTAGAACTGTCAATTATTCCCCACTAGAATTATGACTACAGGGCTAATACCCAGCTACTTTACAATTATTCGAACTAAGAGGCTCACGGCGGGTGTAGACCGGTAGCAGAAGAGATGCTTACTCCTCCATGGCACATGACAATCCTAACCATTAGCTTTGGTCGGCAGGATCCGCGTTGAGCCCTAACAACTCAGGATTTGTCATAAATTTTCTTTGGAATTAATGATTAACGATTTGACACCAATGTATAACGTTCGCCATTTTATGTAATTAACAAGAACCGGCCTAAACAGGGCCCGTTATTAACACACAAAAGTCAACAACATAATGTAAGACATGAACATTATTGGACTGTATGAATTACAGAAACACAAGATCCCACTAATCCCATTCTGACACTTGATAATTTATCGGTGTTTAACACAGGCAAGTTATTGATATCCATGATCAAGACATTTGCAATGCCAAATTGCTGTATAAACGAGAGCCTTAACAATTAGTATGAACAATGTGAAGACATGTCAGAACAAATCATTTGGAAACCCAATGGCAAGGCTGATAATTTGCGAATAACTAACATACTTTACAGATATTATATCATAATTCTAAGTATTACATGCGATCATACCTGTAATGCTTACACAACTGACTTGACTTTCTCAAATCTCTCCCAACAATGGACGGCTATCACCACAGAGGATTTTCCCGCCTTCCCACACACACAACCCCTGTCCCACCCCCACATGCACATAAGTTTTACCCTCTCCGATCTTCAGATTTTTCTGTCATTAACATCTACACAGTCGCATGAAATTTTAACAGGCAAAAGTATTCAAAATTAACATGAAATGGAAAAAAAACTACTAACAGAAAATCCAAAAGAAAATGAGTCGTATGAATTCATAAAATCATTACACAACATTCAATATAATAAGATATAAGGGTATTATACTATTTTGTGGCATACGATAGAGAAGATTTGTTAAGAGTAAAACGGGATTAGCTATGATATTATATTGACGGGAATGAAAGCACGATTAAAAAATATCAAAAATCAATATTACTAACAAAATGAAATGAGTTTTTATACAAGACAAACAAAAACATATGAATTACTTCTGATTTATATAAATTGTCCTCCGCTTCCCTCAGCCCCTGGACAAAAACAATTCATCATTCGCACACCAGCACAAAGCGAAAAATCGGGCCACCATCAGATATGTTTACATGTACATAGTACTATGCTGAATTAACTTACTGACAGACATAGGTGTAAATTTACAACGAATCTTAAAATAACAAAATATAAATAATGTTAAAAGCTCGCAATATAGTAAGCTACGACAGGTCCTACCGCCAACTTCAAATATTAGGTTGACACATAAAACATGTTTTGTGCCAGAAAAAGCTATATAAATTTGCGGGTTTCTGACTTACCGATCAAAGTCATGAATGATACTATAATGTGTTAAACCAACCCCCTAAGTAAAAAATTAACAAATTACTTTGGGGGTGTAAAACAAGAACAAACAATTAAACATCGATTTATGAAGAATTATACAAATGAAGAGTAATAGGAAATTATTGCGCGAAAAATAGATCCCCGGATAATACGTAATATATTCACAACCCTGAAAATAATTCATTTTTATTTCTTCGTTGAAAATGTAATGAAAGGAAAACTTATGCTAATATATATTTAAAGCACACAACCATATCTAATGAAGTTCAATTTCATAAATTTATATGGAATGCCACTGATGTATTGCATTTGATGTAATAAAAGGATAAGCTGAACTCATTGAAACATATCCCAATTGAATGAAAATTAGTCATTTACCATATCCATAGGCTTATCTAGGAGGAAAGTTATTTTTTTCATATTTATATCATATCACATGCATTTTGTATATAACACCCTTCCATTGCCGACCAATTCAGTCAGAAAAATGTGGGAAAGTTTAAATTACTGTTAAAAAAAAAATGAAGAATTTTAACTACAAAACTACCTTACTTATCAAATACACCAACTTAGCGCAAATTCTTTAAATAGATAAAATATGTACCATTTTCCAACTTTTCGTAAAATATTTCGGTCAACTTTTTTAATCAACCGAAATTTATTTCCACAAAATTAAAAGGAATCGAATCATCAGCCGCCTTACCTGCTTAATGTGTTTCTGGGATTCCGGCGATCCCAGGTAAAATGTCCCTCTTCTATTGATATAGCGTACCCTAAACAGAAAGGAAATTTGCATATTTAGCCCCGCCTCCTTTGGTTTGAATACACGTCATAATGGAGGATCAAGCTTTACAGTAGTCCATAATTGTAGATTAGGATTGCAGTCCATTTCATATGACTAACGGCGGGTGTAATAGGTCCATGAGAAATTCATCAGATTCCAAACATTTACCTAAAGTTAGGGGGTCCATATTTGCCATTATCTTAATTTTGTATCACATAGAATCAATCGCTTTTCGTTATCTTTTCATGTTCAAAATAAAGTTATTGGTAATTTTCCACAAGATACGTGATGCTATGGTGTATATAAGAATACTTAAACGCAAATTGAATTATATTTCTATGCACCTGCACTTAAATTCTCTAGGACAAGTCCTACTTGTCGTTCGAAATGGAAAACTTTAAGCACGGTGTAGAAATATACATGTACTAATGACATAATAAATTAATTTAGAAGTTTAGGAGACAATGAGCCTGATTACCATCACTGTTCGTTATCTTTGCCTTTACTGCTAAAAGCCTGAATGGGATAAACGTACCTGTATTTAGGGAAGTAGACACGTTGTCCGGGTTCAAATCTTCTTTGCTGAGGAACTCTTGAATTCGTTTAATGGACACCATCATCTACTCCACATAATAAAACTATTGCAAAATCTCATTCTTAGTTTCTTTTATTCGATAAAATGTATGGCAGATTTTACGCAAGTTATGAACGCATTTTACACACGGGTCTGTGTCAGGGTTGATAGAACACGATAAAGAACTTTCACAGTCATGGCCTGAAACATTTTGATTAGTTAGCCTACCTCAATGATATCGGTCATAAGTAGAGGCGTACAAATTGTGCATATTCCACGTATGAAATGTTGGTCTTTCNCATTTTGATTAGTTAGCCTACCTCAATGATACCGGTCATAAGTAGAGGCGTACAAATTGCGCATATTCCACGTATGAAATGTTGGTCATTAACGACACGTGTACATGTAATTCATATTTGCATTCGTCGATGTGCGCAGATGTGCGTGGAGGGTTTTGGCAGACGGGTCTACACGTGATTTCGGTTTTGAGCTGCTAAAATGTTCTTGTCTGTTGCGATTTACGTAGTCTAGGCGTTTTTTACTTAGCTTATACACAATTCTTACGTGAATCTTACACAGTTGTGTGTAATTTTTGCGAGATACATACGCAAATGATTGGCTTTCCGTGACCATTTCACGTATTTACCACTTTTATATCGCGTTTACGGCGCACATATTGCGTTAAAGTTATATAGTGAACGCATTATTCACTAATGAACTGAAGATAAACAGCGCAATAATTGCGCACTGTTCACGCATATCCTTGTATGCTATGGCGGATAGGGTTTGCGTGTGGTTTCTTTGTACTTTCACGTGGTATTAACGTGGTTCATTCGTGATGTATCTGTCAATATTTCACGCAAAATGTCTCAGCTTTTTTTTTTAATTTTCCCACGTATATCCACATATGAACACATTTCATCCTTGAAATATGCGCAAATTGTACGTAGTAGGTGTGTGACATAGTCGTCCGTTTACCTGTATGATACCTCCAATCAGCNATATGCGCAAATTGTACGTAGTAGGTGTGTGGTATAACCGTCTGTTTACCTGTATGATACCTCCGATCAGTAGCGGTACCATTGTTATCGAGAATTTGATGGTGTTGATGATGGACAGAGATACGAAGACTTTGCTGGCACTCAGGTAATTGTTTGACGTCACCAAGGTAAATATTAACAAGATAAAATACGACATCTGAAAAAAAGTAAAACATGAAATTGAATTTTCAATGATCTGGAAACATGCGAATAGAATGAAACATGCTTATAAATTGTGACGTGCTGTGGACGAATAATTTTGATTCAATATCAACGTAATTCGTTATGGGCCTACCAATGCGGATGCATTGCAATGATCCTCAGTGATCTCGCTGGTTAACATGTACTTAGGAAAGCGAGGAGAGACGTACCAAAGAATCATACTGGCGCTCAAATCCAGCCGGATCAAAACTGCTCAATGAAGTTTTGAATGAATAAAAGGTAATGTGCATATTGATACTGTTGAGAGAATTTCTTTATAGCTAATACCCCAGTAGCGAAAGTAAGAGAAAGAACTATGAGTGTCCAGGAGGACCTGTCTACTTTGAATTTTATATGCATCTCTGGTATTCATGAGTTGAACATTTTACCTTCATCTTTTCATCAGAACTCAAACATCCCATCGTCGCTGAGGTACATGTATTAAGATGTTTGTCGGAACTTTTAAAGAATCAAGGAAATTGATTAAACACTTCATGATATTTCATCCTTGAAGTATAGTTTCCTAAGACGTGAAGGTACATACTACCAGTAAAAGCCCTCCCAACCTCATAGACTCCGCTTCTACTACGATGAAAACGTGGCAGAAAAGATGACAAATGTCGAGAGAAACTTGGTCGGTTCAGATCAGAACAGATATAAAGCGAGAGCCTCAATAGTATCGCTATATGCTTAAGCTAAGCAAAGGGAAATTAGGGCAAACAAGAAAACGATAAATTATTAGGTGTTTATAGGAGGAATGTACAGACGCCCACCATACAAGCAATGTAGTTAAAAGCGTAGGACAGCCTCGTGGTTGCTCCTTTTTATGATACCTCTAAGACCCATGTTTGTTCATTACATGCAGTGAACTATCAGCATGATCAACCTCATTGTACAATATTATACGCAGTTGGAACATCTTAAAATGTTTTCTTTTCTTCCGGTTACCTATTAAAATCGACAAATGCATATAGTACTAAAAGGCGAAGTTAACATTTGGTCAAAACGTAATCATAGTCTAAAAACATATACAAAATCGAGTGCTGCGGCAACATGGACCTCCGACAAAAGCGAGATAGGAATCAGGTGCCATGGAGGAGGTAAGCATCAATCTGCTGACCAGTCACCACCCGCCGTGAGCCCTTATCGAAATAAAGTAAACGGGATTACCCGTAGTCAAATCTAGTGGGAAAATGACAATCTAACAAAGGGTATGAAACAATCAGTCAACATATGACTTTCAGTGATAATTTGTAATCGCAAACAAGGTCATTATAGCGACCGGTAGAATTGCGAAATGATGACTTTAACACGAGCATCGTTATAACCCTGCCAGCATCAACTTTTTTTGTTAGTAGTTGGGCTCGCTTTTTAAAAAGTCTGCATACGCATAGCCATGCTCTTGCGTATCGAATCACTGGGAGATATACACACCATAAGCAGGTGATAGTGATATTACTACATAGAAAAGGAAAGTTGAAGATGCAAAGTTAAAGTCCACGCTTATCATATAATTAGTTGTCAGTCTGCCATTAGAGTCAATGTTAAGTAAAATATCCAAATATGAAGCAGATATGTCAGATTCTGTGGTGTGCTTTATGTCGAAGTTCTTCGGGATATATCAAATGGACATAATTGTGAAAATTATGATTGTTAATTGATAATACATCATCTATAACCTATATGTAAGGTTGAAGACACGGCAAGTTTTTTTTTGTTTTATCCCGTAACAGTTCTGTACAAATTCTGCTTCATATGAATTATAAAAATAAGTCTGCCAATAAGGGGCCACACATTAGTGCCCATAGAATACCTAACGGATTGGTGGAAAGACCTGGTTCCTCCAAAGACTACATAAATACTATCTATAAGAAACCCAAGCATGCTCTTTAATATCCACTTCAGATACTTGTGTGGGCAATCAGAGTGTTTTCTAACAAAAGATGTGTCTTGTTCCCAACGACTAGAAATTCGTATTTTCGGGTGCCGTTTTTGTTTAAAAAGCAATTACCTATAATCTGAAAAAGCCTAGATTTAATTTATCGTGAGGAATCGTTGTGTAAAGTGTGAGAAATCATACGTTTTGATGCAGTCAATTTTTGAAAATTTCTTGTGATTTTAGGTTATTCAAAAGCTCTTTAAGTTTTTAAGAATCCACATCTCTGATTGACACCACTTCTGGATATGTAGTGGAAAAGATCTCTGAAGAGATTCTTCGATAGCTGTTAGTAGTTTAGTTCAAAAGTAAAGAAAGAGGCTTGGTAGAGCACTTACTGGAGCCAGCGATGTATCTTTGTTTGTAAGGGTTTTTATGCAATTTCGGAATCCAATAAAGGTATGGTAATTCAAATTGATCCTGATTCTTCGGAATATTGAAATTATTTAAAACAGAAAGGTGATTTTGAAGAATTTCATCTTTTGTGAAATTGCTTAGAGTGTAAGTAGGATTCCCAGATGTTGAAGTAAACCCTAGTTCATTTAAAAGACAATTATAATAGTAACTTTTACAAACAAAGACAATGTTGTTACAGCTTTATCAGCTGGAACCAGTACAAAATTTCATGTGTCTATGGAACTCATTTACCACTTCTGGTTTCTTAAAAAACAGAGGGATAAATAGTACGCATTTTCCCCGTTAAATGGTGAATACGGGATTTTAATAAACTCCGGAATATTTTTTATCCATTCAGACAAAGTGTCAAGCTCCTCTCCCTTAGATTTTGTCCAGCGTCTGGCGTATTCTTCCACAGAATTCATGATGGTCATGAAATTATGTCGCCATTTAAATGAGCGAGGTTTCTCCAAATTTAGGACCTTTCAAAAATAAGGGACTTGTAGATTTGGACAAATGAAAGAGTGTCCAGAGACGTTCGACATAGTCATTTTTAGTACGTTCGGAATGAAGACCTGATTTGTTATTGTTCTTGATTGAAACTCACAAATCTGGTCCTGATCCAATAGTTATTTCCAGATCTCAGCCTGATTGGCATGGTTTTCATAAGGGTGGAGCGCTATGTGAATGGGTGGAAATAAGGGAATATTTGAAATATATGAATCTTGTGTAAAATGTCCAATACAATATTGTGGAGTAAATATATGCAAATCTGCATTCTTTCTTCATGGCTCCGTTATAACCTTTGTATTACGATAGCCAATGTCTTCCTAAAAGTAAAATAGTTGGACGTTCAATTTGTCCTCAGAACGCAACTTATGCCGCTGCAAATTGGTTGTGGCATTATATGTTTGCCCTTGTGACTCTGTTTTAAAAATGGAGATTTTTTTAAAAGGTGAGATGAGATGGTGAAGATGCCTTAAAAAAAGACGAAGAAAATTAACAGTGACAAATCCATCAATGAGAAGTCGAAGGCAACAGATGATCAATCTCACGATCAAGGTCATAGGATATAGCCAGAGGTAAACCTTTATCAATTTATTGTATTATCAGGTTATAAAGATGTATACTTTGGAGTCGTCATTCATGAAGAAATTGTTAAACATCCGGTCACGTGAGATGCTGTTTCTGAAGAAAGTCTGCGTTTAGTCACGTTTTCCTTGCTGTTTTCTGTGGCACAGTCCCTTTATGGTATGTGAACTAATTAATAACCATACGTTTTTCACCACATTCAACTTAGACGATTGTATCATGCCTATAGATATATTGTGACAGAATATTTATTTTCTGCATTTATACAATCAACAAATGTCCAGAATGATTAATTATGTGCATTAATTTAGATACAGTAAAAAAAAAAACCCGGTTACAGTGGACAAGATTAATTTGAATGCACGTTTACCAGCGAAGTGTTATCCATTCCCTGTAAATAAGACTACACGTATTTATGATACAGATAGGGAAGGTAAACATCGTGTTAACGTAATCATAAATTAAAAAAAACCATATACAAAATCGAGTGTAGGGCAACACGGACCTCCGACAATGCGAAGGAGATCTTATCTAACATG
>CAJDSM010004478.1:0-22159 GCA_903981925.1 Ostrea lurida
TACAGGCCAGTGTAAATTCATAACAATACATAAGGTTCCATTAGAGTTACGTAATCTTTATATTGAAGTGATATCAAGCATCAGTCTTGGTATATCACACCTTGGTGTTTAATATTTAGTCACAGGTGTCAATCACGTACAAATGCACTACAAAACAAACATTAATTATGCCATGAAAAGCACACTTTATGATTTACATTGCTTATTATATTTGGCTTGTTCATTATAAGGTATTCACAATCTTTTTACAATTAAAGTTTATTCGTTTTACAGGACAATGGGGAAGCTGAAGGCTTTCTTCATTGCTCTATCAGTGACAGTGTTAGGGTTGGCGTATCATCTTTACACGCCAATGCCACCGGAAGCGGAAGAGCCATACCAGCAGATGGTGTTTTCAGCACAATTCAAAGCACTCATGATATTTGTAAGTATGGGCCTATTTCCTCTTACCTTCTTGTCCTATACGTCCGATCAAAATTTATTTTCATGTGGTTACTTTCATTTTACCTTCACTTCTACCGATTATAACGTCTTTTATTGTATGGCTTACACATCTTACATTGCAACATATTTTTCCCCAGGTGTCTGCCATAGATAAGTTGGGTGGGAACGGCGATGGAGTGCTCAGAAAGTTAATGTCTGCTGCACACCACGTTGATTCAGCCGACACTGTTACGGTTCGGTATTTTTTTTTTTACCTTTTACTCTTACCCCATCAATTCTTCCACATTTTGTGCTGGTATATAAAATATGATGGACAATTTGTCATGCCAAGAATTGGTGTAAAAAAGTATGATTGTCTAAAATCAAATTAAAAAGTCATAGACTGTAAATTGTCAGTAATTCAGATCTTCTTCGTTATAGTCCGTGGACGACACTTTTGATGGTGTAGATGTACGAGTATACAGACCCAAAAACCAAAAGATTGACGAAATTCTTCCAGCGCTTGTGTTCTATCATGGGGGAGGATGGGTGCTTGGGTCTAGAGGTATTCCGAACATTCGTTTACTATTTCTTAATAAAACATAATAAGTTATAATACCTACAATGATACTTGACCTCTGTTTTTAAGGATATATTGGTGTCTTTATCTTCTATAACCTTGGATGCCTTGCGAAGGAACAGTTCTTGGTAGCACTGGTAGCACAGCATATAGTTGTGTATTTATGAATAACATACGATACTGACAAGGTACAGAGGTCTGAAGCGGTCGCTTGAATGAAACTCGAGAAAGTCGACTGTTGTGTATCTATTAGATGAAAACTGATTAATTGATTGATTATTAGTTTGTTGTTCGTCCTGTTGAGAATATTTCACATATTGAGACGTCACCGGGCTGCAAATTTAGACCTATGCTCAGCACTTACGGCTTTTAGCAGTGAGGGTTCTTTTGCGTGCCACACCTACTGCGACATGGGACCTCCATTTCTAAGGTCATATCCGAAAGACCCGCGATTCTCACTTCTAAATGCCGAATTCTTGGCTAAGGAGCAATCACTACCTATTTTAACATATATAGTGGCGAAGTAAAGTTAAACGTAACCATAGTCCCAAAACCATATTATACATTGTACAAAGTCGAGTGTAGGGCAACACGGACCTGTGACAAAGCGAAGGCAGGATCAGGTGCCATGGAGGAGTAAGCACCCTCTGCCAACCGGCCACACGTCTTAGGTTTGATGCGTCCTGCTCCGAGCACAGGGCTTGAACGCACGACCTCCAAATCACGAAGCGACAGCTCTACCACTGAGCCACCGTGACCGGTCTAGAAGAAGACAAGATTTTTCGTGTAAAACATGTTTACATAGTAAAGATGGTTGAAAATTGAGCTAGAACATTGACAATCCAGCGTCTGTGCTCTGCGTGTTACTATACTCCGTAGATGATCTTCCTACATGCTACCTTGGATACGGATGATTACTATGGTAATTAGTTACTTTTGTTACACCCTTCGTGCCAATGTTTGCCAAATGGGTCAATATGGTCCACAGTCAAATTAGAATCACTGAGGTTCCGTGTATTGGAAGACTTTCTCGCGTTAAAAAGACTGCAATTCATTGCTGTTTACTTAAGTACAGTAACATGCGTCTAAGAGTACAAAAAGGCGAAGTTAACATTGGTCATTAACTGTAATCATATTCCAAAAAACCATAATTACAAAATATCAAGTGCAGAAGCAACACGGACACTCCAGACAAAAGCGAAGGCAAGATAGCGTGCCATGGAGGAGCAAGCATCCTCTGCTGATACGGTCACACCGCCGTGATCCCTTAGTCGATTGATTGATTATTTGTTGTTTTTTCGTCGTCGAGAATATTTCACTCATTTTGAGACGTCACCATTGCGGTGAAGGGCTTGCAAATTAGACCTATGCTTAAGCACTCATGGCTTTAGCAGTGAGGGTTCTTTAGCGTGCCACACCTGCTGCGACACGGGACCTCCGTTTTAAAGGTCATATCCGAAAGACCCGTGACTCTCACTTCTAAATGCCGAGCTCTTGGCGAAGGAGCAATCACTACCATATTATCAAGTCTTAGGTTTGACGCGGCCGTGTGCCGAGCACGGGGCTCGAACGCACGACCTCCCGATCACGAGGCGAGAGCTCTACCAACTGAGCCACCGCGACCGGTGATCCTTAGTCGAAATAAAGTAAAGGGATTACCCGTCGTCAAATCTAGTAGGAAAATGACAGTCTACAAAGGTATGAAACAAATCAGTCAACATATGACCTAGTGATAATTTGTAGTTCGCAAACAAAGTCACTATAGCGACCGTAGAATTTGCGAAATGAATGACTTTAAACGAATTCGTTTATAACCCTGCAGCATCAACTTTTTTGTTAGTAGTTGACCTCGCTTTAAAAAATTCCTCATACGCAATAGAATGCTCTTGCGTTCGAATCAACTGGGAGATATACACACCATAAGCAGGTGATAGTGGTATAATTACTAACATAGAAAGGGAAAGTTGACGATTGCAAAGTTAAAGTCATCACGACTTATCATATAATGTATGTTGCAGTCTGCCATTAGAGTCAATGATTTAAGTAAAATATCCAAATATGAAGCAGATATATCAGATTCTGTGGTGTCCTTTAATATCGAGTTCTTCGGGATATATCAAATGGACATAATTGTGAAAATTATGATTGATTTAATTGATAAGTGTAGTACCTTCTCATACTGATACAGGTTTTCTTGGCGACTGGTCAATACCACTGCCTTTATTTTAGCAAGGAATATATTTTTGTTGTTACATGTATAAAAGGAAACCAATCTTCATTGAATTTAAAAGGGCATGGACACGTTTTGAACTAAGATTGTTCATAATAATTAGATTGCCAATTTAATGTTTACAATGCTTTACTAAGGTTTTTTCTAATGGTCAGGAAAAATTTTAACGTCATCTGTTGACTTCCAAGTGAGATACAGCACTTACAATTCTTTGTTATGTAAACAAGGCCCGAGCCATGATGTTGTTTACATATATTGAATATGCTACATAAACATTCCATTTAAAGTAGATTTCTACGAAAGCAATCTTTTTGTAAACAAAACAAGGATCGAGCTTGTTTACATTGCAAAGATTTGTGACCGCTGTATCTTACTTATAACTCAAGAACTGACTTTTCAAATTTTTGCGACTACTAGAAATAACTTGATTAAGCATTCAAACATCAAAATTGGCAATCTAAAATTTGAACATTTTTAGTTCGAAACTGTGTACACGCCCCTTTAAGGATATAATGTATTTACATTGTTACCTTCTCATATCCATAGATGTTTCAATTTTTATTTGCTGTAAAATATACGACATGATGGATTGTAGTTTGGTGGCGTGGGTGGCCTAATGGTTAGGCCCTCGGACTTTCAATCGAGAGGTTGTGAGTTCGAATCCTGGCTGTGCAGGACCGACGTTGTGTCCTTGGGAAAGGCATTTACATGAATTTCCTCTTCCACCCAAGTGTAAAACGTGGTACCTGGCTATAGTACAGTGAAATATATTGTCAGAAATTGTTAATGTTTACTAGGCTGTATAAACGGCAGTCTTGCACTGAGAAGGTTCTGGATTGTTATGATCTGCTGGGGTAATAATGTATTGTAAAGCGCTCTGGGTACCTACATGTAGGTAGATAAAGCGCTATATAAACCAAATCATTTATATTATATCTGTCCTTAACTTGATATAATAAAAATTATATACACTATATATTTGACAATTGTTCCTTTCATTCTTTCACATATATTAATATTACAATGGTAATCGGCGATTTCTATTTTTCAAAACTACATGTACAGTATCATCTTAACAATCTTTGAAATCGAATTACTTTACGTTCATATTAGATTCTATTATGCATATGTTACAATCTGTCGTTCCAGCTACAGAAATGACCAAATAGTTACAATTAGGAAGAACATCTGATAGTGTCATTGACCAAGATTATTATTTCAATTCCTATGACCAGGTACTAAGACGGTTTGTTCGACAGAAGCGGATGGTTTGTGGATCTGTATGAGTATACTTCGCCTTATAACCTTGAAATATTTTGGTCGCTTTTTCTGACCACAGCACAATTAATTATGGCATGATATTTTACTATTTTCATTTAATCATTCATCAAATAATATGTTGCAATATTCCATCATCACCTGCTATGGTGTGTATATATGTCTTTCATCTTATTCGATATGCAAGAGTTGGTTCTACGTATGATCAGTTTTTTTTTATGAGGCAGGATACTTACAAACAAGTTGTTGCAGGGATTTCAACAGTCACGTTTAAAGACAGCATTTTGCACATTCTGTGGTTGTTAATATCAATGTTGAGATCTAGTATTTGGCCTGTCATTGGCGTAAATAGCTGTCTGATGTGTTTCGTAGTAATTGTTAAGCCGTTTTTCGTACAACAATACTCCGTTTACCTGATCAAGCAATGGACTCACGCGCGGGTGTGATCAAGTCGAATAGGGATGCTTACTCCTCCCTACGGCACCTGATCCCACCTCTGGTGTGTCCAAAGGTCCGTGTTTGCCCAACTCTTGTTTTTTGATTCTATTGGACTTGAGATTGATCACTGTTCGTTATCTTTTGCCTTTACATTTTTAAAACGTGTTGCATTTCCTACTGTTAGATTGCTTTAACAATGTGGATTGTTGTTTTCATCTTAATTATATTTTTCACATTCTGATTGATAGATATCGATTATCTCCCGAATTTCCTTTCCCTGTTCCTGTAGACGATTGACGTAACAGCAACGAGTCATTTTCTTCGTCACAGCAAGAATTACAGAGCTGATCCAAAAAGGATAGGTGTTATGGGTAAACATTTTTTATTTGAGCTTTTTGGGATACACGTATTGTTTATAAACCCAATTCCTTGTCACTGTATGACGGGACAGTAGACTATTCTGTATGACATTAGAATTTAGTTCCATTCAATATTTAAAAAAAACCTTCCTATTAAGGGCAAATTTCAACTGGAACGATTGAGATTATATGTTTTTGCCTATAGCGACTCCCAAGACTTTATATAAAGAGAATTCTAGCAGATTTCCCTGGATATTTGTGTTAGACCAAACCTTTATCCATTTGACCTAAAAACGTACAGTTTTATAAAGTTTGCCTGACTATTATAGCCATATTAGTATGTCGATATATGTTTATGGCGTAATTGAAAAGATCTATTATCTCCACAACAGACTGTTGTTTCTTATAACATGCGTCCTAAGAATGTTAAAAAATAAATCATTGTACAATTGCGTTTCTTGGCATGTTTCTCAAATTTGATGGAAGTGGGAATTGATAAATAATAATAAAATTTATCAGATAATAGTATCTGTAATTAGTTGAGCAGTTATTGTTAACTTAATCGTGATATTTTAGAGTTAATTTTTTAAATTGTAGCTAGAATTTCTCATATTTTTTATCTATATAACGTAACATTTCAAAATTTCTAACAGGTGACAGCGCTGGGGGGAATTTGGCCGCTGCAGTAGCACTGAGACTGATGGGTCCTGATTTTGTCGACTCTCCAAAGATAAAAGTCCAGGTTCTGATTTATCCGGCTCTGCAGGCCTTCACAATTTGTATCTCTCTGCTTACGGTTATACGCGGGAAATTCTGTTCCGCGAGCACTTAATTCTGAGTTAATGTGCAAATTCTGGTTAAAATATGCCTTTGGTACACCACACCAAGTAGACATTTTAGATCTGTTAGCTGGCAAACACCCTTAATCGGAATGGTTAATTCAAAAGAAGCTAAATATTTAGATATCACAATTCTACCGTCAGAAGTTACGCAAGGGTATAGTGTCTACTTCCACATTCTATTAAGAACGTATCTTTATCAAATTTCATAAAGCCTGTGTTTTTTATCCATTCTTTTGCACCTTTAATGGCAGACGATCAAAGTATACGTAGATTGCCAAACACGTACATATTGACTGCAGAATTTGACCCCTTTGCGTGATGATGGTTTTATATGACAAAAAGATTACAAACGATGAACAAAAAGGTGGAGCATAGACATTTTTACTGGAATGGACCATGGGTTCCTGTCTGTTCCGACCTATAAAAATGGTTTAAAGGCTATTAAGGAGATTTTGTGAATATCTTAATAAAGAATTATGATATATTTCGTTTTCGTTATTCCAAAGTACATCTGGAGGGACTAAGAACCGCCAATTAAATTATCCGTACACTTAATAAAAATAAGTCAAGCAAGCGTAGCATCCCCGCAAGACAAGATTTATAAACAATAGTCAATCTTGACCTTTGACCCAATTGATTGTCCTTGAAATCAAGGACATATCATTTTGTCCCTTTTTATTTTTGTTCATTTAAAATCAGTTGATTTAATGAGCTCTATAAAGAACATATATTGTTGCAAGTTATTTTTGTCAGTTAATTTCATATAATTAGATCTAATTTGGTTTCGAAACACAGAAGGATAGATGGTAAGAACGGTTTTTTAAACTTGTCTAATACGGGATTCTAAAATTATACATTTTGATCAAGGTATCATTCTTTTTCATTTTTCGCCCATTGTCTGGGCATAATCCTCGACGAAACCCATAATGGAAATGAAGATCTGTCGCTTATTGTAATGACTTGAAGTTCTCTGAATATAGGATCTTCTCAAAACAAGTGATCTCGGGTCCTCATTTTATACTACAGTTTTTATATTAACGTCACCATTAATGTCATGGTCTATCTGAACTGCTGTTGAAAGAAGACGAAGAACAAAAAACACTAAGTGGATTAATTATAAGGTTGTCAATATCTAGGCCTGTACATGGATTTGCTTTGTATGAAAAGTTTGGATGCAATGGGTGAATGTAGGATGTAGACTTGAATTGGAAATATTCTCAAGATACCAGTTTAAACTCTTTTATGACGAAGAAATGTTGCTTATGATCAAGGATCTATTCCTGTGTTAGTAAATTTGAGTTTAAGGAACCAAAACAGCAGCGATCCTGAAGGATATCCGTAATCCGTGGAGGTTTGTAAAGCCTGCGGTGGGGCAACATTCATAATTATAGCATTCAGTCTATATGTTGAAGAATCCAAGAATGGACTAGTTTTGGCCATCTTTTAATAACGTGTTTCAACACTCTCAATGAGAAGAGTAAAGTTTTTGTTCGAATGTGATGTGAACCTAAATGTAGGTGACGAAAGGGTAAAATGTGAATGAAAAGTGACATCGTGATGTTTTGGTCTTTATATGAACGATGTCTAGGACTGTTTACATCTTTTTGTGTATTTGGGAAAAGTACCATTCACGTTATTTCCTTGTGGACTAGTCAAATTCCTATATTTGCATCCATATGCAAGAGATATGACCTTGCGAGAGTTGTGCAAAGACGGTAAGGTCTAGTTCTGATAACAAATATACTTTTGCCGAAAAATTACAAGTGGTGTGTCTAGTAAATAAGAAAAACAGATGGTTGCGTGTATAGTCCTTGTCAATAGTTTATTGCAGAAAAAAATCTATAAATGTATTTCAAACATCAAGTGCCTGTGACGTGTAACATGATCGTATTACTAAACCGGAAGTTGTCTTATGCACACTAAATGTTAGAAATACAAAGAAAGATAACTTTTTCGATATAACACTTTTTGAACTGGCCTATATGGTGTTCAATTCATAAATACATGTAAATTACATGAAGTCTAATATTATTAGCTGCATGTCTGTGGCTGAACCAAATAGGTTTATGCATGGTCAGTAAATTCCATTACGGGGCGAGAGTAAGAGGTCAACTACAAATCATGTAACGAGTTTATCATTTAATTTTATTTCAACGTGATCACCTAGCGCCGATTCTCATTGGTTAAAAACCCACTTTTAAGATGAGGTGATTTTTCAATCAAGTACTGAACAACAAGTAAATCTAATGGACATTGTTTTGTTGTTGTAATATAAAATTAAATGATTTTTTTATAAGAAATAATATCTTATTATTTTTCGGATGATATGTCAGGTTATCACTCTATATTTTTAGACGGCAAAACTTTTCATCAATTCGCGCCATTTGATGAGTTTACCGTCTAAAATTCGGTGATACCTGCATCACTCGAAAAAATATAAGATTCATTTCTTACTCTTTTTTGAACTACCTTTTTCAAATAGCAAAATGTATAAAACTTGTATTTTGGTCAAGTATTGTACATGATACATTTGGCCCGAAGCCATTCATAACGTTCACACACAAGTGACGTTAGAAACTCATAGTTGAGTTCGAAGTCCACAGAGGTTATTTTTAAAGAATTCGAAATGCATTACTTGACCGGAGTTTTTAGTTATTCACATCGCAGTCCGATGCTTTCAAAGCAAAGCAAATTTTGGAAAGGAATTAACTTTAATAAAATTATCTTGTGTTTCAAAGTGGCGAATATTAATTCATGATTGTTGCCGATGATTTTAGTAGTTGACTAAGTATAGTTTAATTGTGGTAGTAAATTCCATATGGGGTTTGAGCTCCCTTGGGTTACTTACCTCCCTCCCCTTTGAAATGTTCTGGATACTCCACTGATTTAACAGTTTTAACTATGACATGACAATTGGGAAACGTAATTTTTGAATTTACAACATCAAATCAAACTATCGGTGTTTGTTCGCCATACGCTATCTAGAGTAAATATTTATGTAAATCCTCCGGCTTTAGTGGGTTCAGAGGTTCAAATCTAGGACGAACCCATAAAGGTAGGGGATATATATCATTTTCTAATGCATGGATTAGTGTATTTCTTTGGAAAAAAAATCATTTTGCTTTACTACATAAGATATAATGTACATGCGGGGTGTTGTAGTAGTAACACGAACAATTTATTATTGTCAGTGAGGCGCTTGAAATTTGGTGTTACATGTACCTGGTGTATGAAATGTCACTTGCCGATTTGCATTATCCAATAGGGTTACAAAACGTTGGCTTGCAACATTTCGTATTAATTTGAACTGAAGTCATTAAGTTAATCGGGAATATTCACTTCAATCCTTTTTCCTGATCAGCGCCATACCTGGCACGACGTTAAAAAAACCGTTTTTGTATGGGCTGGTCACGCTTTGACTGCTGAAGATGTGCCATTTTTCTTGATAGAAAGTATTTGTGGGTCATTAAAGTCATCCGTGTTCCTTTCAAGAATTATTAACGCAAGCTAAGAAACAAAGCACAATAGATAAATATAATAATATTTTTTTTCAAAAAAATGAAAACGAATAAAATCTAAGTCCTGAGAGTATTGATAGACAGAAAAATGTTTTGTTAGTAAAAATTATTCAAGTTGACCATTGATCTTGAAACCGGAATCAAATAGGATTATTACGTTTTTTAAGGACACCACTATCTCAATTTACTTTACTCTCAAAATGCTTCTCAAGATATTTGAGCAGGCAATATTTTTTGATATTAAGTAGTTTGACCTTGACATTGACACAGTAATGCAATCTTATTCTTTTTATTACTTCATTTTGATGTTCATTGTACTCGTCAGTATTGTGTTTCTCACTTGGGGAACCAAATTTGATAAGCGAGTTGCAATGCACCTTGTTCAGTGAAAACTGTCCTCACAATCTAAAAACTTCTTAATCTTAGTACATGAACATCAATTCAAAGCCACAATCAAATACAGAGCACATTCATAATAGCCTTGATGGGCATCTGCAATAACATTGTATTGTGCTTTTTCATATGCCATACTCCTGTAATAATAACTCCATTTTGAGAGTTTTTATCTAGTATTTACGCCAAAAGGTAAGGGAGTGTGATCCGTAATTATTAAGCAAGAAATTGGATGGCACAACGACATTCAAATACACATCGAAAATTTGTAGCAATACCTCTTTCTCAATAGTGAAATAATTCTGTTGACAATTTGTAATTTTCTTTTGAAATAAGAAATACCTTCATATATCACTATATCTTGAACCAAGCAGCAACGCAGTGTCAATAGTATAAAGCTTAAATTGCTTAGAAAAAATCTGGAGCTGAAAAATAATGGCTTTGCTTTGTAAGACCTATTTGATTTTACAAAATGATTCCTCACAGTCATTTGTCCATTCAAATTTAACCAGTAAGGTTGTACACGACAACTGTTGAGGAAAAGATGGGGGGGGGGGTGTCTGTAAAACCCTCATAGGTGAACATACCTTTCACCACGTTATGACCTAAATATTCTACAGTAGCATGACAAAAGTAATTTTTGCAAAGTCCATGGTGAAGTTTGCTTTTTGCCAGAATATCGAAGAATGATCATGATACATAGATGTTTCTCCAACGTGTCACTGTAGTATGATAACATCATCAATGTAGGTTTCATATCTTTGAAGGTCATGTAGAAACGATGAATCATCCTCTAGAAGGACGCTGGAGCATTTTCTATCCAAAACATGACTTTATATTGAACAGGCCATCGTTAATAGAAGTTGCCACTTCCAACAGAACGAATTTTGCTGACAAATTTTGCATTTGCCAATACTATCTTTTACAAGTTTCTTTATTCACTCACAGGTGCCAATAATAATTGGTACATGAGGCATACATGTATAATATATTACAATGGAAAAAGAAATACATATGTACATTTGTATATAATAAAACAAAAGAGACATATACATGAGTCATTTCAGGAAAAGAAGCAAAAAAAGGTGTATATTAGGCCTGGGTTATGAGGACAGACTAGATATTATTTTTGTATAACCATGCACAGGTTTCTAACTTTTTTAACACTTGAAGAAGACATCAATTCTGAAAATTTTAATATATTTGGCTTTGACATTATCTAGGATGTAAAAAATTTTTTTCTTAAAGCGCATAATGATTTTCATTCTAATATGAAATGAAATTTCGTTCTGCACTTTGGTTTGAATTACAGGTGTGTAAAAATCTTTGATTTAAAGAAATATTTGCCCCAACATCCATATACTTTCATCAATCCTAAGGAATTGAATATGAGTCTGTTTTCTTGCCCCGGGGGGGGGGGGTCTCAACCTATTACTTTTGGGTACAGACGTCCGCTGAGATTTTCAAAACACCCCATAAATATATTCAATATTTTTTGAAACCAATTACCCATTCATTATTTCCGTTGAAAATTCTTACCCAAATATATATTTCATGACAAAATTGTGACCTGTTCATGTAGGGCCTGTAGTTACTGCCCATGCAAGTAAGTGCGTATTGTTATATTGTAATACTCGGGATGTAGTTATATTGTGGGGGAAATGTCATAATATTACATGATTACAAATTTTGTTAGCGTCAATTCCAGTGGGAATAGATGATATTAATTAATGGATGCCAAATTGTCTACCTATTGATATAACAGATTGAATGAAAATTGCACCCCATTGATATATTGACTTGTCAAAAAGCGGACATAACCAAGCGGCCACGTCTGTGTATACCAATATATAAGAAGAGACCCCCCCCCCCTGGTTTTCTTTCCTAAAGTCATTACACAATCGGTAGGAACAATCAGGCTTTGGTGCAAAAATGCAAGATGAACTCCAGTCACTATTACTCGACATAATATTGTCATTGTCCAACATGTACTGCATGCAAGCCAGTCCTTAAATACTGCCATTTTACACGGGTTCAAACAATAGGGATGCTACGTCATAGCCACAGCGTCACCCACTATATCATCATGGCAAACAGTATCAATTGACCTTCCTGAGAACATCCATGAAGATTGAAGGATAATTAGCCACAAGACGTTGAACTTGTCTCTCTTTAATTGAATTAGTGCGCGCAATAATTCAATTATTGCTCTCTTTAATTGAATTAATGCGCTCATTAATGCAATTAATGAGAGCAATAATTCATTTAATGCGCGCATTAGTTCAATTGAAGAGAGCAATAATTGAATTAATGATATCTTTAAATAATTAAAGATATCTTCAATTATTTGAGTTTATGTTAATTTGGCGCTCAATACAAACTCTCTAATTGTATGGCTACACACTAATTCAAAGAGACTGACATCTAGGGACTCCCAAACTGCTTCTCTTGCAGCAAATAAAACAAAGACGAAAACGTTCAATCGCCCCCGGGATCCTCGATGATTAGCAGTAGACTCGCACTATCTATCACTTTACTCATGTATAACCTATTGAAACAACCCTCATAAAAAATTCTAACCTTGATCCAACTGACAAAATGGTAAGGGCTTTGACTATGGCCTTTGATTTAAAATTTCCTATTTAAAAGAACATCTTCAGATAATCGAGTAGGCGTCCAAATACTATCCTCTTATCTTAGGTCTTTTTCTCTTGCAATTTCAACATATACTCAAAATATAGTCAAATTGGGAAAAACATTAATCAACTGATTTTCTTGAAATGTTGGAACTAAGCTGATATCTTTAGCGCATTAAATTCAGCTCTGACATCTTGCTGCAAATTGCCTTTCTTTTTTCATATTCTTTTCTCTTCCTTTCTCTGCTCTTTCTTTTCCCCTGTCAGATCTTTCTTTCTCAGCTCCGTTATTTTCTCCACTTGCATTTTCTCTGCTTCTCTTTCTAATTTCGTTTTTTTCTAATTCCAACTAAAATCCCAAGTTCTCAGTTTCATTACTTCAAAACAACTCATCCTTTTACAAATTAATAGAAAAAACCTACACATTCGGCGATGCAAAAAAAAAATCCTCTGAGACAGAAAACATGGTGAGTTCTGCTGGATGTAAAGGCAAAGATAACGAACAGTGATCAATCTCGCAAGTCCTAAATACAATACAAAAACAAGAGTTGGGCAAACACGGACCCCTGGACTCACCATATTGATATCCAATAAATCAGATACTGGTTTTTTGAAATACAAATCTTAAAAATGCGATAATTCTTTATCTTAGACAAGCCCCCAATTCTGTAATGCGTGTCAAAATGTCTTAATATAAAAACGACAGGATATCAAATCACAATTCGGAATTTAACATAATTTATCAACAATTATAGAAAGAAAATACGTGTATATCAATAACAAATTACTAGACGTCAAGGTACAATATGTACAAGTTCAGTATCCGATATGCTGGTCAAATGTGAAGCTGAATTCACACACTGTCACAATACGGTTGTAAAGTAATTTATCACACAACTGTGTTTCCGGTTCATAACGCGGGTTCGAAAAAAAACTATATGAACTCGTAGCTCAGGTTCATGCAAATTAGGTAATATAGGTCAATCATTCATGTGCCAAGTAAAGGAAACAGCATATATCATCCTTTGAAAGTGTTAACATTGACGGTAAAAGACATTATTTGTCACCGAGGTTGTTCCAAAAGGACTTTGCGTCTTTTATGAATAAAAAAAAAATCAAACTTCTTCAAACCGTGACGTTGCAGACGACGTCACAATTGAATTGACGACGTCAAACAGTAAGAAAGTTAATGATAATTGTGTGATAAATAGAATCTTACACTCGTGTTTATGGCATATGATTGATGAAATTCGTTATTTCACTTGCCAAGGCTCGGGAAATATGAATTCTGGTAACTCATTTCATATGCCATAAGTCGTCAAGATTCCTTTCTATATAAACTGGCGAAGTAAACAATGTGTTTAACGTAATCGTAGTCACATAAAACACTATACAAAATCGAGTGAAGGGCAACACGCGCCTTCAACAAAATGCGAAGGCAGGATCAGGTGTCATGGAGGAGTAAGCATCTCGCTGATCGGTCACACCCGCCGTGAGCCCGTAGTCCAACACAAATTAAACGGTGTTCCCGTCGTCAAATCTCAGTACGAAAATGACAGTCTACAAAGGGTATGGAACAAATTAGTCAATATATGACTTAGTGAAAATTGTAATACAAACAAGGTCATTATAGCAACCGTAGAATTTGCGAAATGATGATATTAAACGAGATTCGTTATAGACCTGCAACATCACTTTTTTGTTATTAGTGGTCTCACTTTAAAGAGTTATATTAGAGAAAGACTTCGAGAACTTTCTTGAAAACAAAACTCCAATTAAGCAGCGTTATATAACGGATTCCCGTCTAAAGATTGGTGAGGCAATATTAACACCTGATCTAGCTGTTAAAAACCTTGTGTGCTGCTCTGGACGCTACCTTATCAATGGAGCCAACAGTCAGCTCCGTGGTAAAGGAAGATGAACTGTCAATATCAGGAGAATCTCCAAGGTAGAACGCCATTCTCACCCAGAAAGCGTGTGCAAAGGTCACCAATGCAACATCATATTCCATCTTGATTATCACAATGCCCCCTTAACTTGGCATTCGAGTAATCGATCGCCAAATGCACCGATTACAAATGGCTCAGAACAAGTCTGGGCAGTTGTCTTACAAGAACATGCTACAGACAACATATTTCGGGGCCAGTATTCAACAACTAAACTGGCTGCCTGTAAGGCAACGTGTTGTGTTTAAGTGCTGACAACCATACATAAGTCAATACATACTCTCTCAGACCCAACATACATGAGAGAGATATGTCCTGTTTACCAGCCACATAGGACCTTGAGATATCATCTGACAAATGGAAACTGGTAGTAAGAAATCATCCAATAAATATGCGTGCCGAGCCATACAAACACTAGCTGCACAACTGTGGAATGAACTGCCATTGGAACTTGTGAGCTAGAAGAACATGGAGCATTCCGCAAGAACTAAACACTCTTGTTCAAGCGTGAAGTATGCCCTATGAATTTAAAATTTCAGTTACGGATTCCAAGTGCAGATCTTTGATCCAGTGTATGATGCAACTACCTGTGTGCCAAGTTTTTATCGGTCTAGTCTTTTAACCACCTTGTCGTCTCAACTATTATTTTTATGTAAAGTGTTTTCCATTGTTTTATCATTTATTTCATAGAGCTTGCGGCGTCTTTTATTGGATATCACCATGGTTTTTTATCACAAACATGTACAGAGGCATGAAACTATATGTAATTTTGCGCTTTTAAATGAGTAAATAATAATGACTAATATTACCGTGTGAGCAGTCTTACGTATTTTTATATTGAAGTGATCAAATCAGTCCTTGATATATAACACCTTAGTGTAAATATTATCTAACACAGGTGTCATCTCGCGTACAAATGCGCAACAAAACAAACATTAATGATGTCATGAAAAGCACACTTTTTCATCGCTCCGATTACATTCCCGTTATCTTCGATTATTCATTACAAGGTAATCGCAAGTTCATTCATCACAGACAATGGGAAAGCTGAAGACTCTCTTCACTATACTATCCAGTGGCAGTGTTGGTGTTGCATAATCAACTTTACACGCCAATGCCACCGGGAAGCGGAAGAGCCATACCAGGCAGATGGCGTTTTTGCAAATTCAAAGCAGCCATGATATTTGTAGTATAGGCTATTTCCTTTTACCTTCTTGTCCTGACTCAGGTTAGAAAGCGTCCTCAATACCCTTGCTTGTGGTGAAGGGCGATTGAATAAGTGGTCATTGGATGAGACCCAAAACCGAGTGGCACGATAAAGATCCCCTGCTCAAAGACCATAAGTGCCAAGCAATAGGCAATTTTGCGGCCCTTTATCGCAATGATGCCGTCTCCAGATGAGTGAAATATTCTCAAAGGGACTTAAAACACAATTCACCAACCCATCGATCACAATTTGTTTTTTACACTTTCACAATTATCTTCCCATTTGCTTTTATTTCATCGCTTACAAATCAATTGATATACATGTAAGTATCACATTGATGTAATTTTTTTATTATTTCTAGTTTCTAGCAATTGATACGCTTGGTGGTAACGGCATTGAAGTGTACAGAAAGCTAAGGTCTGCTAAACAGCCTATTATGCATGCCACACTGTTACGGTTCAGTATCATTATTTTCTTTACTCTCTCTCACATTGGCATGGATATACATGTATTTACTGATGTTATCCTTCATTCATATTAAAAGGCTGGCTGGTGCATCATAAAACGCAAGCTGTGATATCCGTTAATTTCAGATTTAATTATTATCTAGCGAACTAAAATAAAATACACCACAGAGTCTTCCATGTCTGCTTCGTACTTGGATATTTTATTGAACATTGACATTAAGGCAGACTAACAACTCAACTTTATGACAAACGGACGATTTCAGCTTTTCATCGTCAACTTCCAATATTTATGTAGCAATATTCGCTTCATCACTGCATATGTGTGTGCCTCTCAAATATTCGATTATGCAAAGAGCTTGTTCTGCGCATGATCAAGCTTTGAATCGAGGCAGGCTACTTACAACAAAATGTTGATGCATGGGTTCAGCAGTCAACGTTAAAGGCAGCATTTCGCTAATTCTATGATCGTTATATCGTTTAGTCTGCAAATATGGCCATGCCATTGGTCAAATGCTGTCTGATGTGTTTCAAGGCCATTGTTAAGCCGTTTTTCAGCACACTGGTTTGACTATGGATTGCTCCGTTTTGGGCTCTACGGCGGGTTGACGGTCAACCAGGAAGATCATGTTCACTCCTCCTAGGCATCTGAGTTCACTCTAGCACATCAGGGTCCGTGTTTTTCCAACTCTTGTTTTTTCCCATTCTGTTAGAACTTACGAGATTGATCACTGTTCCGTCATCTTTGCCTCTAATCCAAGTAAAGTAACATATTACTGTAGAATTCTTTAGCTTTTTACATTGTATATAAAAATATGATGGACAATACTCATGCCAAATTTGTGTAAAAATCATGATTTCAATTGCAATACACATATTATAAAAATACTATATTATTACAAAGGTCATAGAAAGTAAAATGTCAGTGATTTGATCTTCTTCATTAGTCCGTGGACGACACTTTTGATGGTGTAGAGTACGATATACAGACCCAAAAACAAAAAAGCTGACGAAATTCTTCCAGCGTTGTGTTCATCAGGGGGAGATGGTGTGTGTGGTCTAGAGGATTCCGAACATTCGTTATTTGTGCAGCTGCAATATTTCTTACATCACTGTGATATTTTTTCGATTTAACACCAGATTGATGACCTCTAGACAACGGTTTTGTACGTTGTTCTACATAACATTCCAAAAAGCTTTAATTACTCATGAAGAACTGACCAGCTTTACGTAAAATGTCATTCACACCTTGACCTTTTGACCTATAGAATCGATGCATTGATGCCGTCGCAATGATGGTTCTACATAGGCAACCACCATGTACTTGACCTCTGTTTTTAAGGCTTTATCCGTGTCTTTATCTTCTATAACCTTGGATGTCTTGCCGAAGGAACAGTTCTTAGTAGACTGGAGTAGCAGCGCAGATAGTTGTGCATTTATGAGTCTGAACACCTTACTAGTATCGGACTCGAGAAAGTCGTCTGTTGGTATCTAGTATAGTGATGATACAAGCAAGCCGAACGTAAAACAATATACAATCAAACATCAGTAATCAGCGGTGGTAAAGATCTTGAGTTTTGCATTGTGTATCTTAGATCTACTGCCCAAAATATCATTGATTCGTCAAAAATTACATACACTCTAGTCAACGAGTGATATCTTTGACAATTGTACTTTCATTCTTTACCACGAATTGTGCTCCTTTATTAGCTGACTTAATTTAAATTCTTATGGGCAGATTCATTCAAAAGCTTTACTAAAAGAAAGAAATCTCTAGCGTGGCCTTAATTCGACATTTCGCTTATATTGCGACGTTATCTATCAATAACAATATTTCCATTCATATGTCGATTCAATATACTCACCAACGAACTAGAAATAAGGACACCACAGAGCTTTCAATGTCTGCTTTGACTACTGGATATTTTATTGAACATTGACATTCACGTAAACTAACTATCAACTTTAAAGAAACGGGCCCCGATTATCTCTTCTCCATCGTCAACTTCCCATATTTATGTAGTAATATTCCATCATCACCTCATATGGTGTGTATTGCTCTCAACCTATCATACGCAAAAGCTTGTTCTGTGTATGGTCAGTTTTGAATCGAGGCAAGCTACTTACAGACAGTTGTTGTTACAGGGGTTCAACAGTCACGTTTAAAGCAGCATTTCGTAAATTCTATGGTCTATAACAATTTAGTTTACCAATATGACCTACCATTAGGTCAAATGCTGTCTGATGTGTTTCATAGCCATTGTTAAGCCTTTTTCCAGCAACTAATTTGACTTACGATTGCTGCCGTTTAGGCCTGCTTAGACAGGGCTCACGGGCGGGTTTGACTGGTAATCAGGCATATTAATCCTCCTAGGCACCTGATCCCACCTCTGGTGTGTACAGGGGCGCGTGTTTGCCCATCTATTTGTTTTTGTATTCTATTTAGGACAGTGTAATATTACAGTGGTAATCGGTGATTTCTAGACGCAAATGCACCAGTTTATTTTAACCGTTCCTCGAATCACTTACCTTCACTTTTAATTCTAGATGATGCACTTGTTAAAACTCTGTCGTTCCTGTGACTGAAAAGTTACAGAAATAACTAAGTAGATACGATTGGGGTACTTCTGATACAGTGTCGTTGACCAAGATTATTATTTCAGATTCTCATGACCCATTACTAAGACGGTTTGTTAGACAGAAGCGGATGGTTGTGGTGTCTGTTGAGTATGTACATCTCCTATAACCTTGACATAATTCAGTCTTGTTTTCAGATACTGCACAGAAAGTACATTAAAAATACATTTTTTGAAAGTTCGATTACATGTACTTCCCCCACTTCATTTTCCTAATACTCAAGAGACAATACTGCCTGTAATTCATGATCTTTGAGTCATCGTCAAACCTCATGTATCGTGTTGCATCTTCTCAGATTGCACTATCGATGTGAATGGTTCTTATTTTCATCAATCTTGACATCTTTCATATTTCTGATTTATAGATACCGATTATCACCCGAATTTCCTTTCCCTGTTCCTGTAGACGATTGTGTAACAGCAACAAGTCATTTTCTTCGTCACAGCCAGAATTACAGAGCTGATCCAAAAAGGATAGGTGTTATGGGTATATATTGTTTTCTTTGATCTTTTAGGATATATGTATTGTTTATAAATCCGAATCATGTGACTGTAAAATGATAAATAGTGCCTACAGGACTATAGCATTTTTGTTTAAAATTGGAATACAGTTCCATCTACCATTAAAAAAAATACTTCGACTTAGGGCGCAACTGTCACTGCGGACGATTCAGATATAATATGTTGTATATCTGTTTTTATATCCCAAGACTTTGATATCATAGAATCCCTAACAGGTTTTCCCATCACATTTTAGTCAAAACGTATCTTCATTTAAAGGCAAATATAACAAACCGTGATCAATCTCGTAAGTCCCAAATAGATTACAAAACAAAAGTTGGACAAACACGGACCCTGGACACAATAAAATTGGGATCAGATACCGAGGAGGAGTAAGCATCCCCTGTTGACCGGTCACATCTGACTTGAGCCCATTGTCTTGATCATTTGAGCAATAATCGAAAGTTATTGTTTGCCCGTTTATATAGTCATGTTAGTGAATTAATCTATTTAAAATTTCTACCTGATTAGAAGAGCTACAATCTCGACATTCTTATGACGTATTACATACATGTACAATATTGGAACAAACTGAAGAAAAATAATAATCATTTGCGCAACTGCGTTTATTGACGTGGTCTCTCAAGTTTCTTGGAAGTAGAAATTGATACGTAATGATAGAAATTGCCAATCAATAATACCTATAATTAATTTAGCAGATTGTTACAAAGTGTGTTAGTTTTCGAGTAGATTTATAATTTGTAGTTAGAATTCTTATCTGACATTTACATTTTGATATTTCTACAGGTGACAGCGCTGGGGGGAATTTGGCCGCTGCAGTAGCACTGAGACTGATGGGTCCTGATTTTGTTGACCTCCCAAAGATAAAAGTCCAGGTTCTGATTTACCCTGCTTTGCAGGCCTTCCAATTTGCATCTCCTGCTTACGTTAAATACACAGGGAATTCTGTTCCCGGGTTACTTAATGCTGAAAGAATGAGCGAATTCTGGTTAAGATATGCCTATGGACACGACTACACCAAAGTGGATCACCTAGATCTGTTAGCTGGCAAACACCTTACGTCAGAATGGTTGAATTCAAAAGAAGCCAAATATTTAGATATCACAATTCTACCTCAGAAGTTACGCAAAGGGTATAGTGCTTCTCCACATTCTGTTAAGAACGTAACTTTGTCAAATTTCATAAAGCCTGTGTTTTATAATCCTTCTTTTGCACCTTTAATGGCAGACGATCAAAATATACGTAGATTACCAAGCACGTACATATTGACTGCAGAATTTGACCCCTTGCGTGATGATGGGTTTTATATGACAAAGAGATTACAAACGATGAACAAAAAGGTGGAACATAGACATTTTATTGGAATGGACCATGGATTTATGTCTGTTCCTAGCTATCAAAATGGTTTTAAAGCTGTTAAGGAAATTTGTGAATATCTTAATAAAGAGTTGTGATATTAATACATGTATTTCGTTTTTTGTTAATTCTCCAACCTGTATCCACATGAGAATGGGGATGGTTACTCCTACCTCTGGCCAACTCTTTTGTATTCTGTTTGGGACTTACGAGATTGATCACTGTTTGTTATATTTGCCTGTTCATTATGGAGGGACCTGAAAACCGCCCAAAAATTCAAAAGTTCCTACACTCTTACAAAAGTACCAAGAGGCCTATGGGGCCACAACGCTCATCCTGGTGTTTTTAAAATATTTTAAAAAGAATCTTATAACCTTTCTCCCACGAAAATGTTGACGTCATAGCATGTCCCCACCCTGCCCTTCTGACTCAACCGCATGCATTCGATATATGGATGCTTCAATATTGATATTACTAACATGTTCCACATTATTCATGTATCATGTAAATTTTAGCCCCACCCTACCTCAAGGGTCCATAAGATGGAAAATAAAATTGAATTCAGAGTATGATTCAGTATGGCCTTGCTACACATGTAAAGATTTTTTTTGAAAATTTTCCGTTCACTGATATTCTGAATTGACTCTCTAAGCCAAATGATGCTTTGCAGTGTTGTCCATTTAAACGATTATCTGGTGGTACTAATTTTGTTCTATGTATCTGACAATCTAAACTGCATCATGTAAAATCTTATTTTTTGCTGAAGTCTGATTAATGTTGCCAAACACGCTCATTTTATTTCCTCAGAATACTTAGCTATGTGCAACATCGTTCATATCAAAGACCAAACATACACGATGTTACTCTTCGCTCACTTTTGCCTTACGTCAGCCATCACATCCGCTCAAAACTTTACTCTGTTCCATTGAGAGTTTTGAACAAGTTATTATAATATGCCAAAACTAGTCTACACTTTGATTCTTCAACACCAGAATATAGGCTGAATGCTGTGATTATGGATGTTGCCCATCACAGGCTCTTTAAACCACCGCGGATTACGGATAGCAATCCTTCCGAATCTTGCCGCCGATTCCTAGCTGAAATTCATGAAGAAAGGAATAGATGCCCTAAACATAGCAACATTCTTCGGCATTAAAAAAAAGTTGCAGTCGCTGTATCTCAGCCATAGTTTTCCAATCAAGTCTCCCCCTGCCATTTCCTACAAATATATTGCATCCAAACTTTTTAATTACAAGCAAACTCTGCAGTGCCTAGATATTGACAATCTTTTACTTAATCAACCCACTTCTTCTTCTTCTTTCAACTATAGT
>CAJDSM010004487.1:0-20244 GCA_903981925.1 Ostrea lurida
AAACCCCCCTTTTGAAAGGATGTGACCCTTCATTTTGACCATTTTCAAATACCGTTTACTCAAGGATGTTTATGAAAGTGCAAAATTCAAATATTCTATACTTTTACATATTAACAGAATGAGACCGCACGCTTTATTTTCGATGAGAAAAATTCAGACATTCTCATAATTATAAACGACATAGAATTTGCGAAATGCGACGATTCAAATATAACAAAACTATCCTGCCTCGATTCAAATCTCATATGCAGAACAAACTTTGGTACCGAATAGTTAAGAGACATAAACACTATATGCAGTGCTGATGGAATGTTGCTAAATAATGTAAATATGGGGAATTAACTATGGAGAAGCTGAAATCGTCCCATTTGTCATAAATAGAGTTGTTAGCTTGCCGTTAATGTCTATGTTTAATAAACTATAGAAATACAAGGCAGATATGGATGACTCTGTGGTTTTTAGAGCCCATTTTTGCTCAAATATATTTGGATGTGAAAAGATTTTCAAAGATAAATAACATATTCACATACATGTATATGGCCATAGTGGTCCCTTATTAGAACCTTAAGCCCTCTCTTAATGGCCATGAATTTCACAATTATGTTAGAGTATTTATGAACATCATATCATGCATTCAGTTTATCTCCCAGTCTGAGAATTACATGTAGTGAAGAGTTGAGAGATATGGGAGTAAAAAGGTTTTGTAAGATTTTAATACATTTTCAGTATATTGCCCCGCCTAGGACTAACCTCCTGACTCGGGCAACGATTTCACAATTTTGGTACAGGGTTTCATTGACATCATAACTATGCATTTAGTTTTCCCAGATGTGTGGGAATGAAGAATTTGAAAATTTGTGGTGTTTATATTGGTCACGCCTATGAGTCCTAGGTGGTAAGGGTAATAAATTTCACAATTTAAATTCCCTTCATCCTAGAGATATTCAAACCAAAAATGGGAACAAAATTGGCCCTGTAAATTTCAAGAAGTTAAAATTGTTAACGGACGAAGACCGCTTGCAAGTACGTCACCTGTGAGTAACTCAGATAACCTAAAGGCCTACTTCGATGGGAAACCGAGTTAACTCGGAGATGAATAAAACGGAGTGAAGTAACTCTGAAACTCTGAAACGTCATGAAAATGACCTTTTAACTACCAGGCATCCTAGTAATCGTATATTACGTCACAACCAAGGTGGGGAAAGGTGAAGTCGGTGAGGTGTGAACTTGTGTGTATCTAAATTTTTTGTTTACGATATCTGGTAATAAGAAGAAAGAGAGGTTTTATAGAGTAGAAATTAAAATGGGAATGGTAATGCATTTTTCCCACTTTCACATCTCATAAAACGGTTGGAGTAGGGTTAAGATGAGAAGTTGTGCATGCTGAAAAAAGTATGTGTCGATTTTGCATTTTTTAAACAACGAATTTCCTTTTTTTTTTATTGAGCTTTCTGCCATATATTACCCATAATTTTCTAATAATACACAATCTTCACCATCCTCTAAAACAAATCTTAAACACAGAAAAGTGAACCCCGCGGGATACCCGCCGTCGCCATTTATTACTCTCGGATAAGTTGACTCGTTCGATTCAAAATTCATGTACGCATGCCCATGACATCCATTCAAATGAACCCGAGTTTACACGGGTTTCCCAATCGAAGTGAGCCAAAAAGACCGATTGATTGGATATTATTTTGCGTCCTGTTGGATAATTTTTTCACTCATATGAAGACGTCACTATTGTCGTTAAAGGACTGCAAAATGAAGACCTATGCTTGGTGTTAACGGTCTTTGAGCAGGGAGTGCGAATTAATGATTGAGAACAACGTCATTTGTTAATATAGCATCAATGTACCGGAGTTATGTCCTGTGTTTGACTGATTCCATTACTATAGAATATGAAACCTTTAAAGGACTGAGTCAGTTATGTACATGATAGATGATCATGACAGTGTCTTAAAACTCTGGCAAAATTACAAACTTCTCCATAGCTTTCTCAGTAGATGGAAATTATTTTTTTAAGATACTGTGACCTTTTATTACCGATTTGCGTTCTACAAAATGATTTTGATAGGATGGTATAGATTTAAAACGATACATAGATTAACTATCTTGCAGTTATGTCTTTTTATTTATTCTGTGAATTATTCTTATTGTTTGATTTTACTTCATAACCATAAAATAACTCTTCATGTAAATCATTATTTCGTATGTTTACGAAGACTGAATTCGGAAACAACACCATATCCGACCTTGACTTTTCAAAAGGTTTGCAATTTTACCTAGTTCCGGTGTTGACATGGCTTTCGAATGTTCACTGTGCACACGGAGTAAATACGGTTCTTATGACTTTAATAACGTTATGATTATAGATTAATAAGCTCTGATGAAGGAAGGATAATCTTGATCTTGAATGATATACAGAAATGTCGTGTGTTCAACATTTGACGAGGCTTTGAGAATACGCTGGTAAGCATGAGCATGGACTCAATTGTAACATATAATCACTACGTTAGAATAGTTTGAATAGACAACTACATGTATATCCAATCGTCTGTTAAACATTATAATATTTGCCATTTTTTCACTCTCTGATAGGATCAATAGAGAAATATAACGTTAATTTGCAGAAGATGACCCCATATCGTTACACTGAAACAAAGATGGAGGTAAATAAATTAGACTGATTGTTTGTGGGAAGCAAATCGATTTCAGGATTTATATTTTTTGAAAAAATGTTATGCAGTTATGTTTGTAAAATGTGCATATTCTAGTGTTTCTACATATGTTTTAGATTTATTAAAGAACCTAAACATATGTATAATCATTTAAAACTTGTTTGAATATGTCTATTTAGAAGTACCAAAGCTGGAAAATAAAACGACAACTACCAGAACGAAGCCTTGCCATTGACTATGATTTCAAACGTCATGTTGCTTTTGTTCATTCAGCGCTGTGAGGTTTAACCACCTTCCTCGTCTTATTCAAGGTTTTCCTTATATATTTTAAAATTGTGTGACAAAATCTTAAATGATACAATGAGATATTTTACCCACAAGTTAATGGATTGTGTAAGTTATAAACTTACAAAACTTATTTTACAAATAATAAAGTCCAGCCCCTATGCCTTAAAACATGAACTCGGTATCATGTTTTGTTATCAATATTGAGCTCGTCTCGTTGAGAAATTTGCGTACATGTATTACGTATGAAATGTATAAATGCGATATGAATGAACAGCACCTGAGAAGTAGATATGATTTGAACGTTATATTGCAGTTATTTTATGCCATTAACCGACATGTAAAACAGTACAGTGTATCAAATAAAGTTAGACAGAACAGGGGCACCTTGATTACACACACACTATGACAAATGGACCCAGCAGTAAGTGTGCTTTATTCACGATTTTCAGAAACCAACAATCACTTGATCACAGAATTCTGTAACTACGTCCCAGAAAAAATATACATTTTATACACTTTGTATTTGATGCAAACAAAATGCAGTCATTCTGAATTTAAAACTTTCTCTTAATCCTGCAAGGGGTCGCATGAAACAATGAAATATAACAAAGCACATAGGATTGAGAAGAGTGTGCTGTTATTTAAAACCAGGGCGATTATAAACCAATTTAATAAAGAAAAAAAATTAAGTTTTATTTTTTCAAAAAAGCATGTTTTCCTATATATGTCCTCCATAATTTCGCTGGCCAAGGTCAATTTATTGTGTCTTCGTGAAAATGTAGCGTGACTCAATGGAATGGCCTTGTTGGGCCTGACAGATCAAGAGATATTAAGTCGTTTTGAAAATGAAACCCCTACTGCTGCTGAAAATCAGGTACATTGTATGCTATTTAAATTGAAAATGTCTCAAACCCTCTGCAAAAAATAACAAGGTTATGTAGATAATCAGTCATTCCTCACCAGACATTTATGTATGAACAAGTGTACATTTGCAAATATTAATGCTTACAAAATATGTGTTTAGATATCATTGTTATGCAAAACGTTGGTTGATTATATAAATAATTTATCTATTGTAGTTAGTTCCTCTCCTATTTTAATAAGTAAGGAAAGTAATTAAACATTAAACAGCATTCAATTGAACTATTCCGTAGCAAAGAGTAAACAATTTGTATTCTGTATATAACCATTTCATATCTACAATAGTTTGTTTCGATTCGGAAATAACACCGTACCCGATCCAAACTTTGCAAAGGGTTTGCATTGTTAAATTTTCCGGTGTATACATGGTCATCGAAATCTCACTATATGCACTCGGGATACATACGTTTTTTTATGGCCCTATCACACATGATATTGAAGAAATCAACAGGCTGATGAAGGAATATACATTCTTCAATAATGTGCTGAAATCTGAAGTTTCGGAATCTCCTATCAGCTTGATATGGTCAAGTTTTAAGGCTTTGAAGATACGCTGGTAAACATGGAAAGAGTTGTGACATCGCAATGGGTGCTTGAGCGTTTTTCAGCTTGTAAAATTCTGTCGTATTGAGTTCGATCACTTGTGGAGTAGTACAAGTTTACCAGAGATTGCCTACTAAACACGGCGTCATTCAACAGAGTTTCTATGAGGACAGAAATCATAACCGCCTTGGCTGAGGTGAGAAATTTTTTGAGTACGGTTCTAAAAGTGTATCTACCCTTTCGTGGAAAGATAAGTTCGTATTGTTTATATGAAATGTGCATTATAGTAAGCATTGACATATAAATTAGGCATTAAATGAATGTTCCTTTGGGGGAAGAACACAGAAACTAAATATATATGCAATGACCCGGTGATTATTGCTTTCCGGTATAAAAATAGATGAAACTATTTCCAGTGCTCATTTCGATTTAGTCAGAGCAAGGACCAACATATACACATCTGGCGCCAAAAATGACACGGAGTAGAAAGGGAATATGAACTAATTTCAGATTAAACATTAAGGAGTAGGCCCATGAAAGGTGAAAATCGGCCCTGGCAATTGGTCAAAATTAAAAGTGAAATTTCACAAATTATTTTCTGCCACAAATGAAGTCTAATGCATGATAGTTCATCAGGGTGGTAAAATATATTGGAGTTTTACATTTGTTGTATTTTAGATATACTGGGCACAAACATCATGAAAGATAACAAAATACGGGAATTTTGATCACCACGTTTGTTGATGAAATGTCCAAAATCATTTAGAGCACAGGCTTGGACCAATTTTATTTTTGTTTAAATATGATAGAAGGCAGACTAAAACAATTATAACATATTCCTTGTTCATCTGCTGCTATATGAATTTGTACATTTATCACAGAAATTGATGATTTAAAGCACATTTTTTGTGATTTTCAATATGTTTGGGGCAGTAGACCTCTGATACACCAAATAAATGTAAAACTCCAATAGTTTACCATCCTGATAAACTATCATACATGGACTATCATTTGTGCAGAAAGATAATTTGTTGAAACTTCACTTTGATTTTCACCATTTCATAGTACCAAGTTACACCCTTCATGGGCTACTGCTTGTTTCATTATCAAGAATAATGAGTAGCATGTAATTTAAGCGGCTTAGCAGATCAGCATGCATGGATACCTGAAACACGTATGGATACTTGTAACTCGCACGAATACTTGTAAGTCATACGAATACTTGTAAGTATACGGATACTTGTAAGTAATACGGATACTTTAAATAATACCATACTTGAACTGTGTATGTGGTACTGAAGTCATACGCATACTGTAAGTCACACAGATACTTGCGACTTCTACACGCAGTTTCTTTGCTGGAGTATCACCTAACAGCTGTATGTACTTGGTAAAAGCTGTTTTTATGATAAAATATGTGCAGAAAATGTGTAATAAACTCGATTTCGTGATATACATGGCAAAAGATTTATTAATGCTGCAGCTGGCATCATTTATGAAGATGGCGACGTTTTTCTACCAGTTTGCGTTAAATATTTTAAGTACACTCGTCCATTGTTTTGTATGACCTACAATCAACTCTAACAGAGTCTTTATTTGCTCCTAGAGAATAGAACTATAAAGTTTACTGGAAATAGATTGATTTAAATTTCACTTAACTGCCGAAATTAACATGGTAGAGTCATGGTGTTTTGAGACAAGCAAGTATTCACTATAGTGTACTAGACATAGGTTTGAGTCAACAATTTTTCTTTTAAAATAAAACGTAACAGTAATATAATGAACTACATCATCACTTAATAAAATGTATTGTGCTGTCTAGACAGGTACTAGCATACTTGTGCGTAGATTGAATTGATTGATTATTTATTGTTTTACGTCCCACGAGAATATTTCACTCATACGGAGACTCACCATTTGCCGGTGAAGGGCTGCAAAATTTAGGCCTATGCTCGCAACTCAGGCCTTTGAGCAGGAGGGATCTTTATCGTGCCCACCTGCTGTGACACGGGCCTCGTTTTTCCGGTCCATCCGAATGACCGCCCCATTCAGTCGCCTCTTACGACACGCAAGGGGATGCTGAGGACCTATTCTAACCCGGGTCCACGGGTAAACTTACTTGTGCGTAGAAACAGAGTGGAGTTATTAGAATGACTGATCACTAAAAGGCCGGAAACGAATTGACCCGAGGTCATAAAATTGTTAGCACTATCAATCAAACATGCATGTAGGTTCACTATATAGATAATCATTGATTAAATCATGATTGATCGATGTAATCACACCACGTCATGGGAGACAAACCCGCTATCTCCTTGTAATGTACGAGGGTGTTTCCAAGAATGAATGACAAACTGGCTGTTCACGCTTATTTATAATCTTTGATCCTTTTATGCCCTCGGAATCTTCGATCGGTCATAAGTTTTGGTTTGTCTACAGGAAAAACTTTACCATTGGCCAACTTTTGAATGGTAAGTGATAGACTTCCATATTTCCATGTGTATTTCCTTATGACAAGCCCTTTCTACTGAACCAAAATGATTGAACCCTGACCTTGACCTACCTTGAGTTTGACCTACTTTCAAATAACCTTTAACACTGGCTATAACAAGTGATAGGAATTTCACTTGTGTATCCCTTATGCAGCCCTTTCCAATGTACCAAAATATTTGACTTTGAAGATTGACCTACATTTTCAAAAACCTTAACGTTGGCTCTAACTTGAGAATGATAGTGATAAAAAAATTTTCATATTTCACATGTGTAATCCTTTTGGCAAGCCCCTTTCACTGGCATGTGGAATCCGGGGGGTCAGTGTTTCGCAAACACATCTTGGTCGTCCTGCCTTCAAAGTACTCACTCTTGGCTTGGATAAACTTTTTATAGACAATCATCCACTTCTGAAACGTTATTCATATTTCTCAATAGGACTCCATCATTTACTGATAAAGTACAGGCCCAAGGGCATTTCGTGATTTGTATCTTTTTTCAGATAGGCGGAATTTTAAGTTGGGGAACAGAAAGAAGTCACACGGAGCTAAATCTGGAGAAAACGGGAGGTGTGGTAAGAAAGTAACCCTTTAGCTCCAAATAATCAGTCAAATGCGTGCTTTGTACGAAGACACATTGTCTTGCAAAAGTCGGAGATACTTCATACCTTTTGAGGCAACGACTATCGTAATTTCTTCAGTTTTTTAATAACATTTTTATAGAATACCTATTACTGTTTTGCCCTTTGGCACAGGAATTTGCGTGACAGAGCCTTTATTGTCAAGAAAATAGCATTTAAAACCTTCTTCACGGTTCTGTGACTTTTAGCATACTCGGAACGTTTTGGCATTTTTCTAGTGCCCATATTTTGTTAGAACTCTTATGTTTTTGCTCAAAATAGTATATACAGTCTCATCACTGTAATTAAATTATCAAAGCTCCTTTTGGTATATGATAATCATTTGCATTTTCAACACGGTTTCTCTTTTGTTCATCGCTAAGCAAATGAGTAATCCGCCTAAGCGTTTATCTATCGAAGCTTTAGATTTTTTTTCAAAAACCACATGATGAAACTTTGTCATCCGAGCCATGCTATCTTGCGTCTTTCTGTAAGATTTCATGGATTTGTACGAGTTTATATTGGTGTGTGGCTGTTGCAGGGCGAGCGGAATCATTAAGGTGTTCGTAACCTGTTTTTTTTTAAATTTAGCAACCCACCTACAGACTTATGACTTTGAGACATTTGACCATTCCAGGATATCACAGACCTCACGATGAATATCTACGGGTTTAATGCCAAGTAAGGACCTACTCTTTATATAGGTCCTATTTCAAATGCATCGTTTGCTCTTTTTCCATCATTTTGAGTATAGTGTAATGAATACGCTATAAAACAATGTACACTAGTAAGTCAGGGATTTGTGAACATGAAATTTTCTTCCGCTACGGTTCAGTCTGATCATCTAACGTGTCAATGTGGTTTCAGTTAGATATTACCCGGTTTTCACTCAAGAAGTGAAATGCCATTATTGTTGTAAACACTCCTCGTATGTAACATATGAAAATAAGATTGATTTATATTCATTGTATTTGTTCAACATAATTTTTTTAGCAGCATAACCTACACACAACAACCCCATACGATAGAAAAGACAAACACATGGGGAATTTTTAGAGAAGGACACAGATCCTTCAGAGAAAGACATTCAGTGAAGACAACTCATACCATGCACTTCCGGTTTGAATGGACTGCTAGTCTAGGCTCTTGGGGAACACTAAGGAACACAATGATACGTTATGTTTAGTACTAAATGTCAGAGGCAATATTGTAATTTAAAGAAAAACATAGAACAACAGAGACACTCGTCTAAGCGGACATACCGAAGAAACAATATATTCACTATTAACTATAACGAGCATACCAGAAGGACAGTATCCACCGTTAACTAAAGCGAGCATACCAGAAGGACAATATTCACCATTAACTACAGTGAGCATTCCGGAAGGACATATAAACGCATTAACTACAGCGAGCATAACCGGAAACAAAATACACCCATTACTACAGCGAGCATTCCGGAAGGACAATATACACCATTATACAGCGACATACCGGAAGGACAATATACACCATAACTACAAGCGAGCATACCGGAAGGACATATACACCATTAACTACAGCGAGCATACCGGAGGACAATATTCACCATTAACTACAGTGAGCATTCCGGAAGACAATATTCACCATTAACTACAGCGAGCATAACCGGAGGACAATATTCACCATACTAGCAGCGAGCATTCCGGGAAGGACAATATTCACCGTTAACTACAGCGAGTATACCGTAAGGACAATATTCACCATTAACTACGGCGAGCATACCGGAAGGACAATATACACCATTACTTACGCGAGCATACCGGAAGGACAATATACACCATTACTACAGCGAGCATACCGGAAGTACAATATTCACCATTAACTACAGCGAGCATACTGAAAGGACGATCTTCACCATTAAGCCATGTGAGAAAAGTCACTTTGATTCGATCTCTCAGCTTTGATAAAACAAAAGAACTAAGGTAAATATTGAGGTACATATATTTTGTAGTGCTAAATAAATTTTCTGTACTGTAAGTGAAAGGAATATTGCATTAATACATTGTTACTTCGCCATTTTATATACGGCACTTTTTTAGTCAACTTGTGTCTGTTCAAATATCGCAGATGACTCAAAATGATTTCCAATTCAAGAATGAACATACTGAACCAGCTCTAGACGTGGAATCTGACTAAAGTAAATCAAATTAAAAATGCGAATTACGTAAGCCTTAATCTGCATTTAGTCTTTAGAAATTCTGCCCAGGTGCACGTAATTTGTCAGATAAAATTATGCAATCTTATGGTCTAGGATTATTTCTATTGAACGGAATTCTAAAAAAGTGCAAGTATTTGGTTCATGGACAGGTATTGCATATGAATTTTGTTTTCATAATTCTTTCAAAAATAGCCAAGCGTGTCTCTATACTGCAAATAGATGTCTGCGAAAAGGTCTGACATTTACAGTGAACGGTTTTCTAGGACATTTCACGTATTGAGTGGAATCACGATACGTTAAATTTATGTCGAATTGCTGTTATCAGATTTTAAACTATCTTAACTTCGTTCATTTATTTGACAATTATCAAAATGAAAACACAAAAACTAATCTTTTCAGTATTATACACGTGTGTCGGTGTAAATTTTTAACTCGCACAGATACCTTTTAATCATACTTAAGAAAAAGTCACTGAATTGTACGTTTAATTTGCAGACGTTTTTCTTATTAGAAGTAAAAGCTTTATATACTGTGGAATCATCATTGTTCGTGGGGGATCAAGTTCGTGGATTTTGTGGGGTCACTCTTATCCACGATTTTACGTCCCCACGAACATGTTTTATTTTCCTTTTCATCTTTATGAAATTATTACTTATCAATTACCCACGAAATTACGTCCCCATAACCAGTGAAATTTTTGGTTTACCTACGAAACATATGACCCCCACGAATTAAAATGATTCCACAGTATTAAATCAAACACACATGCTCAACCACGAAGCACGCTAGACGTAAGGACATTTCGGAATTACATTATATAAGTCTGTATTAGCTGCGGATCTGTTTTTCTTTGGAAAAACAGCCACCCCTTATAAAATTCTGTACACGAATGAAGCCTTATTACACTATTCTTGCATTGCCGACTGAAATTATCAAAATGTTTCCTGTATAGTTTTTTCCATTCCTTTAGGCCCATGCAATCTGAAAAATGATTTCGTTTGTTGACCTAGCCATGTTGGGTAACCAGCCATTTAGAACCCTGCTGATTTTTATATCCATTCACGACGCATTCATTTGATCTTCAATTATAATAACTTCGGATATTGGATGTAGAATACTCCTTTAGTATTGAAGAGTTAATCTTAATGAAAGCCTAATCCAGTCAATCCGTTTTCAATACTAGCATGTAAAAACATAACTAAGCTAAATTCTATTACTCATTACTCAATGATGCTCGTCCTGTATGTTCTTAAAACACAGTTGCCCTCGAAAGTGTCGTTACCGTTGGAAGTGTAAACCTGATATGGGATATCGATTAGACAAAGGAATTAGGTACAGATGCGACCCCTCTAACCTCTTAATACGGTCGTAGACCAGTTCTAATGACCGCTCTAAGTTAACTTAGTTCTAACAGTTCTGCTGACTGCTCTAGAACTGTTCCATTGATTTGAAAAACAAACACAATTTATTGTATTTTTCCCAAAACTATATCAGAAAAGCTTTTTGGCCCAGTGAGATATCATGAGAAGAAAATTTTAAAAGCTGTTTCCTAATTATTAATCAATCTGTAAACTTTGTAATCCCAGTTCAAGGTTGGGACCCTCCTTCGTACCCTCAGGGGTGCATGATTGTAAACAATACATATAGAAATACCTGCCAATCAAAAAGCTTTCATTAGAAATCAGCTTTTCTGGCCCAAATGGATTCTGAAGAAGAAGAAGAATTTTTAAATGGCCACACCCTATTGCATTTTCATGATTAACCCTCCAACCTTTGATGAGGACCTGGTCCTTCATTGTATGAAAACAAAGCTTGAATCCTTTACCCAAGGATAATTTGTTAATCAAATTGGTTAATTTTGGTACAAAGTAATTCTGGAGAAGTTAGGAAAAATGTCAAAAGTTATCAGACAGACAGAAACGGAACAACAGGACAGACAACGGAACAAAAGGCTATCAGATTAAAGGCTTTGAGCCTTCGGTCTCAGTGAGATAAAAACAAGCATATGTCTCCACCTTGGAGGACTAGTGGGAAACTACGATACAATTTAACACTTGGGTATTAAGGGTCTATTTACCCGAAAAATTAGCTAGAGAAGTCGGGGACAGATGACAAGGGTTGTTGATGGCAAAAAAAGTTGTCCTCCACTTGAGTTTTTTCAGCGTTCAGTTTTGCAAAATTTCTAAAACCACTTCAAATAGAAATTGGCTAGAACAAAATACATAATCAAACGGGGTAGACGGAGTGGGATAAATATATGCAGAGTAAAAACCTAAACCTTACCACTCACCTCCTATCTTCGCCTTCTTTTCCCGGTACTCTACCTCAGACACCAAACGTAAAAGATTCCTTATGAGATCTGTCCACTCTAAGGAAAGCATCAGAGGGGTTTTTATGGTCCAGTTCATCAGTTTATGGATACGAGAACGGCAAACTAATACAGTCGGTAACACCAAGGTCTAAGCACTCGTGAAAGTTATTACTCAGGCTCATACAACACTGACGGGATAATCCCAGCTGCTGGTGGAAAAAAAACGAGACTATAGATACAGGGACTACACATGCAGATATGCAACTGAATCAAACAATCCTTTAGTGAGCGCGATGAGAAACCAGGCACGTTACGGAGACAAAATACCAAAAGTGGGAGTAAGGAATGAAAGAACAACGAAACCGCAAGGAGCAAATGGAGCTGATGATCTGAATTAATGTAAATAACGCAAGTAGAGAGAACGGTTGCCCATTGCAACTCACGCCTAGTTAGTAAGAAATAATGACCAAACATATCCCTCACAGGCTCCGTCAAGCATTATGGGAAGTTTCCAATTTGACAGCGAATTTGAAACACCACTATTACTGAATTAACTTATAACTGCATGGAGTCACGAAAACAAAAAAACCCATCCGAATTATCAGTCCAATCTTCTTGGCCCCACAGTTAGCTTCTTCAGTAAATAATATGGGTTCTGATTAATAATAAGTGTGTCTCCAAAACAATACAGGAAAAGTATCTACAGACATATATGCGCGGCAAGACGGGACCCCTAAGTGCAATCGAATATTTATACCCTAAACAGAAATCGATTTCCTCAAATATAACAAAGAAAAACCACCTAATAAAATCATGAACATACAAGAAGGACCAAACGCTATTTGAATCCCTGAATAATTGTAGTGTACCACCAAAGTCACGTAGATCACAGCCCCCCAACGCGGGAAAGTACAACTACGACCTGAATTTGCCCAAACAAAAAGCACAACAAAACTGATGAACCGCCTACTCTATCATCCTCGTACCTCCTTCAGCACGCCCTAAGCATGAATATCACCACAAAATAAGAAACCACTAGTCTCAAAGTTCTTTCCATTGACCTCACACCAAAAAAATACAGTACTACTAAAAGCACACACCGTTACGAATTAGCGAGACAATAAAGAAGCAAAAGAAAAGTATTATAATTCTATGCCAAAAATCCTCAGACTAAAACCACATATAATAAAAAAAAATAAGAATATGCCAAAACTTTGATTTCCCTAATCAAAAAAATTCTCACTTGAATTCCCGCCGGCGTGGCAGCGTCGAGTATTAAAACCACCATTCAATAGAAATTTGCTAAAAAAACTCCATAATCAGGTTAACAATAATACACATGTAGAATGCGGTCTGGGGTGGTTGCGTGTGTATGTGCGGCTGTGCAATTGCTGTGTGAAGGGCGTGTAAATTTGGTCTATGTTCGGTGCTTGATGGGATTGAGTTGATTTATTTATTGGTTTTACAGTCCCACGAGAATATCTTCACTCATACGGAGACGTCACCAATGCCGAGTGCTTATGGACAGAGTGCTGAGTGTTTGGTAAAGGAGAAACACTAGCTATGTTTGTAATAGTTACCCCGAGCTAATCAGCAGGATCAAGACCACATACAGCACAGACATGAAGAGAAATCTACTCCAAACATCTCACGAGCAGACACCAATAATCAGTGCAGATGGGTCACCACAAGAAACGAATGAAATAAAGAGTACCTCCGCCGAAAATCCGAAAACCAAGCCAACAGCACAGCCCCGAGCCCTACTTGGATCAATCACTTGATTAAGAAGCCACCTAAAATGACAGTAGGCAAGTCATCAGAAGGATTCTCATAGAAGAAAATGTCAAGCGCAACCCCCTCCCCTATCCCAAAACTAACATCGTGAGAATAACGGCGCATCTTAGGACAAAAACCAATTAAGTCCACGAAAGTGGAGCCAAAAAAATAATAGGAAGCGACCCAAATGACACCACATCATAAAACCACATACTAGAAAAAATAGATCATACCACACAATCCAAAAGAAAACAACCCACTTGTTATGTCCGCAACGAAGAACCAAAACCTATATTAAACTATTGGCCATACTTACTGAAAAACATGGATAAAGGAACCATGATGCCATACACTATTCGACATATAATCACCAACATTAGTACTAAACCATTCAAATATATGAAACAAAAGCCAACTATACAATCAACCTGGTAGCCACAAAATGATCCACTTGAACCTACCACATACACCAACCTCTCGAGCCCTTGAAAAGTTTGACTCCTTTATCAATTAAACTTATAAAAACAAAAATCAACACCTATTTTACAATAATCGTGCTGAAGTCCATCACGGGAGGCCAATCACGATGTTATACACAAAAATTCAACATCTGTTAGCGAACAGATGGCCAACCCCAACACCAACACCCAAACAGAGTCCAAAAAGGCAAAAAGTTATCAACCAATTGCCCAACATAGCAAGGCAGAACATAACACGCAAGTCCAAAATCGAGACACAAACAAATACCAGCTATGCCCCCGACCTACAAAACCCAACAAGCCCACACTCCCAAAAACGAAAACAAAAACCGTAACAAAAGAAAGGCAGACCCTATAACAACATGCCTCAATCGCTCGATAAAATCCTACACGTCCGAATAACTATATAAAACATAAGAAGGAGGCTCATAATCTTCAGACAACAAAGATAGAACAAAACTGCTTACCAACAAAACAACCAAAAGCTTAATTATTCTTATCCCAATCTCTACTCTTTAGTGAAACTTCAAAGCTTGAATGTCTCCCTAGCTGTTCAATGCATAACAAGTGTTAGGGAATGAAAAAAAGTAAGCCAACAAATAGTCTAAAACCAACCTTTCACTAAAACACTAATCCGCATATCACTAGTATACCTACCAATCAGAAACCAAACCCGTACACGATAATACAATGGGTGACAAGATGTCAAACACTGAGAAGTTTACAGACTTGCAGTAACTCTGACACACAAAAACTCATAACTGGAGAGCTAAGGCCTACAGAATTCTGATTAGCATACCTAGCATAAAATCGCTGAAAATCTTCAAAGAAAATCAAATTAGGACACATCACATGATATGCTACCACCACTCCCCACAATACCCCCCCACCAACCCCGCAACTCTCCCCTTTCTTCTTCTCTTTAAAAAGAACCCTCGTTGACTCGAGTAATCAACCAAATAGTACATTCCTCAGCTGTGGAAATAAAGAAGACGACAGTTATTACGAATAAGATACCTAATAGATCATGCGTGTAGCCTCAAATCAAGGATTCGCTACACCTTTCTTGTTGGATATGATATGAAGATATAAAAGGGAAAATACAACAAACCTAGACAACAACAGAATCCAATATCTATTATATTTTGATCTCTTTCAATCTTATAAACAGTGAAAAAATCAGTCAATAACTAACACCTTACAATATACAACACCAAATAATACGAATACACTAGTAACTCTTGAATAAATAATTGCATGAACCTCGGCATGGACAAGCACAAACCCAGAAGGACAAACAGAACCACAAGAAACGCTCTCTTATGGAACCATCCAGGAGTCTTAAGATTTTTAATTTCAATTGCTAGAACCAAAGTTAAAATTAAAAAAAACATACCTACACGCACTTACATAAAACTATACCCGAAGAACAATGGCATGGCAAGCCAATTTTGCGCATTTATTGCCCGATCTACAGAGACCCGAAATTTACTCATGTACAATTTAAGATAGTACCGGAAGACTGTCCCTACCCATGAATCAAGAAAAAGCATCCACCAATTGCTTACCATAACAACCTACACGTGCGACACGAATGCCATCAAAACACAAAATCACTTTAATCCCAATGCAAATAAATGTTTTTTTTCACTCCCCACAAACAAGAAATAAGAAATCCAACATCCCTAAACTACAAAACAAAAATGAGAGCCTGCCTCACAAAAAAAAAATCCGCGAAAGCGGTAGACAAAAACTTCGACAAATGATAGCTTAATATATTATGAAATCTAAATGAAAAAGCAAAATAAAAAACAAATTTAAGATAAAAAAATAAATAATTAGATCAAAAATGGATGTGAATAAAGACATATAAATTGCAAAGACTCATTTTAATCATAGGATTTTGTTCCTATCTTAATCCAGGGGTTATGCAGCTCAAACATATTAAATTGCTACTCTCTTCATGAATTACACAGTACTCTTACCACAACAAAAAAAAAAAGCATCCGACATTAGTCAGCCAAGCGCAGATAGTAAGAACTCCAACCCTGATAACCCACAGAAGTATGTGCATAATAACCGCCGGGGGTCACCTCTCATTCCTCACAACCCCACAAAACAAAAAAACCACAAAAACACAAACGTCAAAACCGAACGCAGCACAACAAATACACTCGCACAAAACCTATAATTAGGTAAATTTACTCACAAAAAGTACCTATACAAATTAATTTTTAATGACTAATTCACGATACCCTATTAACAGGGTCAAACTACAACACAAAACATTGACATACATTATCATTTCATATTATCTGAGATAACAATGATCAATAAAGACCAGAAGAAGAAACTCTTCCACTAAAAAACAAAACACAGAGCAAGGCTATGAAGATAAATCGCTACACTAAAGTACCCTAAATATTGTTGAACTGATTATGTTTCTCAAATAAACCCCTCTGTACAAAATACGAAACCATATCCATTTCATACATCAGAATATGAGACCAATGAATTCAAGCGGCGTACACCGAATATATAACAATAAAAAACAATTTCGGAACATACAGAAGCATACACGGCGGGTGTGCTCAGAGAAAAATACGGAGACAAAAGCAGACCCGAACTAGACTTGACATCTTACCAAATGAGTCACCGAAGATCCTAACACACATTCGATATAAATTGGATCGATCGAAAGGTCCAGTAGATTGCCCCTAACACTCGATTTGTTTATATGGGTTTTTTTTTTTTTTTTTATCGATTACGGTTTAACACGATGTTACCTTTCGTCTATTTGTATAAAATATTAAACAACCAGCAAAACTCTACAATAGCTGTACACACCTATGAGAGTTCATTGAGCAATAAAGAATAACGAAATAACCAACCAAATGATCCCGGGTCAAATCCTAGAGCATCATTAAAACAAAAGACGACAATTTAAAAAAAATACAATAAAAGCAGACTCCTATTCAGAGAGCACAGGGAACAAATTGCCTCTTCCGACACAAAAATCCAGACTATTAATTACAACCATAGAATGTATTCCATACAGCATCCAAGAAGCAACGATTAAAACCACACAACTTCTCAACACAACCATACAACACACCTACAAAAACAGTTAGACCAACACTAGCAATATTGTTCATGTAGTCCCAACGACTGGACACCTTTGGTCATATCAAAATATACCTGCCAAAATATCATAAAAGTAAGATACAACAAACAATACAACAACTTACTTTACGCAGACGTTGGATAGTTGTGTATTACAAACAAATAAAACCCCATACCGAACCGTTGAAACGTATATATAGGGGGAACAACATAAAAAAGTTTGGCTATGCCCGAAATGAGCAAATAGAACAAGAAATTTACTCGACTTAACAAGCACTAATTCAGCGCTAGGTAAAATACAACAAATTAAAATAATCAATATAACGGGATACAATTTGTTGCAGCCAGAACTAAACACCCTAGGCAATGCCATTATTCCGACACCATATAAAAAACTAATCAGGACCTCCACATCCCATCTTCAAGTTGAAAAAAAAAACCACACCAATGCTCCAAACCGGCAACCAACAAAACATAGGTCTGGCAAAACCTCACGCAACAAAACACGCTGCCACAATCTCATATCAACCCAAAACATATACACAATCTAAAAAAAAGTGAATACGTGATAGCCCATCAACCAACCAAATATAAAATCAGCGATACCACACACAACCATTTGATTAAAAGCGCCACACAAAAACAGAAAAAACAAACCCCATTGGCCAGCCAAATTTACGCACACAAATATCGCTGTGCTCCTTCAGCTGAAATGCTGCAAAACATCCCCAGAAAATAGCTTGGAAAAATCGCACACCCAACCTCGCGCCACAAAACCAGTCAGAAAAAATTAACTTAGTCAAAAAAGTAGATTATGCAAAAATGTAAGACTGCCAAATAAAAGATCTCGAAGAGAGACGCAACACAACAACGACTTTCGCAGGATCGCAGCCAAACAAATGCTAACCAGCAATGAAGCGAGATCCCCCCCCAAGAATCACACTGAACCTTCCAAAGTCTTTGAATCGATTCCCGCCCAAAAACTCCATCAGTACCCTCCAATTTTACGCACATGCCACATCTCCTAAACCAGCATATACCAGGATCCCCAATCCGACCTATTCACATACACCCAACGCAAATCCTAAAACACGAAACGCCCTCAAACAGGTGCAGGAGTAGACATAGCACACCTCAAAGAAGGCACTGTACCAAACACCAGAAATGTACTAACCTGCCTACCAAAGAGACACCAAAAGAACACTAAGACCCAAGCCCAAAAAATAGGCGGTTCTTGCGAAGGATCAGACGGCTTTGGCCCTGACGGGAGACTAATCCTCAATTTTGATATTAAAATATTTTCCAATTTTTACCAACTTGCATTAGTTCAATTACATATCCGTATTTTAAGCTTAGTAAATAGTATAATACATTGATTTTAATATGCAAAACATTAAAAGGCAATTTACCGATCGGCACCGTTCACCCAAAGCCCCCAAACGAACCAACCGCCAACAACACCAAGCTGGGCCCAACAGACCAACTAAACCCGCCAACACCCCCCCAACAGCCAACAAAACCACCACACACGACACAAGCACTCCCAACACTCAACCAACGACTAAGTACCCAAACACCAACCCCGCCAAACAAGCCAACCAGAACCCCCCCAAACACCAAACCTCCAAACACAACCCCCAAACACCACACCAAAACCCCAACAGCTCAACTCCACAGACCCTCCAAACGAGCAACCCCAGAAACAAGACAGACCAAGACACACCCCCCAACACAACACCAACCTCCAAACGACCACAAAAGACCCGCCAAACAACAAACCCCAATACAACACACACCAACGCTAAAACAACCACCCCAAAAATACCAACCCCACAAACCTCACCTTCCTATACAACGAAAACAACCTAAATAACCTCGCTCTCAAACGCTTCTCTTCAAACATCCGACCAACACCCCCAACGCCAAGACCCCCCAAACGCTCATAAGCCAACGACCCCAACACCAACCCAACACCAACCAAAATCCAACAGCGCAGTCTTCCCCAAAACGACCAGACCAGCGAACCCCAAAAACAACAGCCCCCAAACACATGAACCAGCAGACCGCCAAAGAACAACCCCCCAAACAACCAACCATATCCCCTCACAAATCTGATACACTACACGCCCCAACAGAATCTCAAACCACTGAAAATCAGAACAACTACTCAAGAACCAAAACACTAACCAAAAACTCAAGAAACCAACACAATAGGAAAAAAAAAAAAATAAACAATAAAAAACCAAAAGCCCGCGACCACAACAGCACAAACAAAACCACAAAAAACAAAATAACACCGCCCAATACGACAACCACTACCCCGCCGCTTCAAAAAAAAAAACACGCATCAGACTAAGCCGTAGGCCTCGCGCGCAGGCAGAAATAACACCGATGGACGAACCTACGAACTAAAAACTGGTAAGTGCACGTCTCAGACGAGGCTACTCCGAGTACGTTCAAAAGGCGAAACCCGGAAAACGCCCCAAAATTCAACAATGCTCTCACACCAGCAGAGTCACAGTATAAGCTCATAAGAACCTTCCCATAACTTAATAATAACACTCACTCAGAATGCACATACTGAACACGTGAACACAAAATCCACGAACCGGAAAAGTAGAGTTTGCCCAGACCAAAAGTGCTAAAACCTCCCCCAGAGTTGACATATTCAGGAACGAATAGACCAAGATAAGAACAGAAGCCCACCCAAAGACTCTTCTTATCCAATCATAAAATACAGAAAGCAGCCCTCACACTAAACAATCGATTCTGGACCCAGAACAGTCAGGGATCTATTCTAGAGCCAAGTCGTA
>CAJDSM010004494.1:0-10535 GCA_903981925.1 Ostrea lurida
TGATATTATACGAAATGATGTATCATTTGATATTGTATGATATTATACTATATGATATGGTATCATATGATATACGATATGGCATGATATATGATATAATACTATATGATATATATGGTATGATATATGATATGGTATATTATATTATACGATATGATATTACATAATATAATATTGCATAATATCATATAGATTTGACGACGGGTAACCCCGTTTACTTTGTTTCGACTACGGGCTCACGGCGGGTGTGACCGGTCAGCAGAGGATGCTTACTCCTCCATGGCACCTGATCCTGCCTTCGCTTTTGTCGAAGGGCCGTGTTGCCCAACACTCGATTTTGTATGTGTTTTTGGGACTATGATTACATTTAATACTTTGTTACTTCGCCATTTTATATAAAATGGCGAATTAACAATGTATTATATAATATCAATATAATATTTTGGGACTATGATTACGTTTAATAAATTGTTTACTTCGCCATTTTATATAAAGCATATATAAAATAATGGTGGCATATAAAGGTGATGCCCTGTCGAGGTGAGCTTTGTAATCGTTGATTACCTATGTTTCCTCATAGGCATCCAATCCCACCATGTTACAGACTGATTACTCTTCGTTAGCGAAACTGTTTCACTTCTGATTGTCATCTAGACGTATACTATATTATATGAGTAATGAAAGAAAATGCGAAGATAACGAACGGTAACCAATCTCGTAAGTCTCAACAGAATACAAAATAAGAGTTGCGTAAACACGGAACCCTGGACACACTAGAGGTGGGATCAGGTGCCTAAGAGGAGTAAGCATCTCCTATCGACCGATGACACCCGCCATGATCAGATAAACGGAGTAATGCGTTGTCAAAATCAGTGTTTCAACATTGGACACGTTCTGAGCTTTAAAAAATATCCGAATTTTATTTCTCCCCATTTTCAAAGTTTTCAAAGCTTGACTGTGGTGTTTGTAATTTGGAAAAAAAGCAGATGAAATCTAACACATGGCACGAGCCTTGTTTACATAACAGTTAATTGTGAGTGCTGCATCTCTGGTGTGTCCAGGGGGCCAACTTTTGTTTTTGTCTTACGAGATTGATCACTGTGTCGTCTGTGGCCTAACGGTTAGGTCGTTGGACTCTCGACTGAGAGGTCTTGAGTTCGAATCCTGGCCGTTACAAGACCGATGTTAGTCCTTGGGAAAGGCACTTTACACGAATTTCCTCACTTCACCCAAGTGTAAAAGGGGCACCTGGCTTTATACAGTGAAAGATATTGTCAGAATGTTAGTGTTCTAGCGCTTTAACGGCAGCTTGCATTGAAAAGGTTCTGGATTGTTAAGGTCTGCCAGGGTAATAATGCATTGTGAAGCGCTTTGAGCACTTAGATGGATAAGGCGCTATATAAAGCCAATCATTATTATTAAGGTCTTCTGCCTTTCTGCGGAAGACCTTACTGTTATTTTACTATTTGTTTTTCTTCTATATTATTTTTTTCCCTCCATTTTCCTCGCGATTTTCTCAGCCATTTCTTGGTCGATTTCATGAAATCTTCAGGAACGATGTATTCTGTTGAAGTAAATTTGTTTGCAATTTTTTTTTAGCAAAACGTCACTTCCGGTCAGGAGTTATTCCCCTTTTAGTGACTTTTTGGAGGTCCGCTTTGTCCACGTATTTCCTCCTTAACTATAGAAGCTAGAAACTAAAACTTTGGACATAAGATAGAATTTTCATAGTAGCTGTTGGAAATGTCTTTGATTTGACCGGAAGCGATTTGCCTGGATATCAAAAATTTCGCCAAATTCTGTAATTTTGGACATTTCATCTCAATTATCTTTTGAATGATNATTTCGCCAAATTCTGTAATTTTGGACATTTTATCTCAATTATCATTTGAATGATAAATATTTTGTAAAGACATATATAACAAAATATGTCAACTTAACCCAGATCTTTCGAGCCATTTCAAAAAATTGCCCCTTGAACCTTATGGCTCACTTGTAGTAGAGACAAATTAGTTTCGCTATTCCTTCGCTAAATTCTGTGATTTTGGACATTCAATTTAAAATACCTCTTTTATGGTAAATAATTTGTAAAAACATATGTTACAAAAGTTGTAGAGTTTACCAATATCTTTCAAACCATATCATGAAATTGGACCTTGGGCCTCATGGCTCACCTGTACAGACGATTTAGTATCGCTTTTCCTTCGCCTAATTCTGTGATTTTGGACATTCAATCTAAAATATCTCTTTTATTGCAAATGATTTTTAAAAACATATATCACAAAAGTAGAGTGAATCAAGATCTTTCGACCCATATTAAGAAATTGGTCCTTGGGTCTCATGGCTCACCTGTACAGACGATTTAGTATTGCTATTCATAACTCTTTACTGTTAAACATTTTGTTAAGACATATTTAACAAAAGTTCCTTAGTTCTAATAGATATATCTAACTGTATCAAGATATAGGCCCGCTGGCCTCATGACTCACCTGTACAGACGATTCAGGATTTTTAGGCCCGTGGCCTCATGGCTCACCTGTAAGGACGATTCAGGATTGCTATTTATAACTCTTTACTGGAAAATATTTTCTAATAAGATATTGAACAAAAGTTGTTATGGTTTACTAAATACCGGTATATCTAATCATATGAAGGTATAACCCACGGGCCTCATAACTCACCTTTACGGACAATTCAAGATTGCTAGTTATAACTCTTTACTATAAAATATTTTGTTAAAACATATTGGACTAAAGTTGTTTAGTTCTACTAGATCTATACTACCCTATCAAAATATGCCAGTGGGCGTCATGACACACATGTACGGACGAAAGACGGACGGAAGACCTCCTCCTTGTTCACAACGAGACTATGTCTTGTTATTTCATTATTATCTTTGCCTTTACTTATAACTCTACTACTGACTTTTTTGCTGACCATTAGAAATACCTTAAGAGAGTACTGCAAACAATAGATTTTAGCTCGAACCTTGTTTATGCCCATTTAACAATTATTATGAAACACGTCAGACAATATTGACCCAAAGGAGGTTGTAAAGGTAGACCATATACTGTTATAACGACCAGAAAATTTGCAAAATGCTGTCTTTAAACGTAACCGAATTACTGAAGCAACCTNTGTTATAACGACCAGAAAATTGTAAAGGTAAACCGTATATTGTTATAACGACCAGAGNGCAAGAACAACTTGTCAGTAAGTAGCCTGCTCCGATCTAAAAACTTATCGTACGCAGAACAAGCTCTTGCGTGTCGAATAAGTTGAGAGACATTCACACCATATGCAGGTGATGATGGAATGTTGCAAGGGGTACGAGCATTTTCTGGCTCAACGCATGCTTTCCTTTTCAAATAAATATCATATGTTTTTCATCATCTCATGAACTTTGAATCTTTATTTGGTTTACAGGTATCAATTTCAGGCCACAATGTATGACATTAAATGCAATTGGATAATCAGTCATGTCAATTTTTATTTCTAGTTTCAAAAATGACTAAGATTCTCAGCGAAATTCTGTTGGTATAAACAGAAATATTGCAAAATTAGATATATATCTTTTTACAAAGCATTTTGCACTGCGCATAATATAACAGATTCGTTTATATAAAATTTCGTTCATACGGTAGAGCAGTACGATATGTCTCATTATGTTTCAATCCCCACTTTTTTTTTTTAAGAATTCAAATTCTACATGGTCATGGTCCCAAGTAATCTTGATCTAGACAAAATTAAAAAAAAAACAAAAAAACAACCAACAAATTATTTGGATAAACCTAGATCTTTGATATCTCTGTCAGTCATCATAAGTCTGGCGAGGTGCAAGATGACCCGCGTATGACATTAACAACCAGCTTATCCCATTGTTTGTCTGTTTCTTCCTCAGATAACATACTTTAGGTTTATAGCTTATTGTTGACTGAATGGATATCCTTCTAAAGTATCAAATGATAATCTAACGAAAGCCGAGTGTGTTAATGGGTCGAGCGAGAGAGAGAGAGAGATACGGAAATCTTAGACTTACATCACACATTGTCGGGGAAACTCATGCGGGAACTGGCGCTGGAATGAGCATGCTGATCCCCCCGCTCATCCTATTGTTGACTATCCTCTCTTGTGAAGGAGGGAGATTCCGACGGTTCATCGAGTGGGGTTCAGATCTAGCCCCGGGGTCATTTTGCTCTTCACGACAATGTTGTCCGGGGAGGGACGATTCCTGTACGGTGGAAATTCTGGGGTCCGTCTGCTACTGTGATGCTTTTTGCAATAGAACAGCAAACGACTGTTGTCCGGATTATTCCGTCACGTGCCAGGACGTCGCGCCGGTCACTATAGGTGAGTTTTTTATAATATGAAAATGACCAACGACCCGAATATTACGTGTTCGAGTTTGGTTTAATACTCGCAGTGTTTTTATAACCAATGATATAGACCTGACACAATTCAATTAAAATGATAAGAATTTATAACTTTAATAATTTGATTTGTAAAAAGAATAAAACTGAAGTACAGAATAATTTATGCAGCAACCGCTGATTCATTTTATATCTAAAAGTTTACAACTCTGATAGAAAAAATCGTTTCCCGGTTTGTTATTTTTCATTTATTTCTCCTCCAGCAAACCCGTGGGATGATTGAGCGAACTAAAAGATGCCCGTTTCATATAAACAAATGCCTACCTATCATTGTTGTGTCAAAACGCCCCATCACGAAACCGCATACCAGAATCCTTTATTTATTTTCCCCTTAAAAAATAAGTTCATTTCCAATTACACTTTTGACAGTTACAATAGTCAAATTCACATTTGTGTGTATTAGAGTCAAACTTTAATATTTTATATGAATTCAATAATTGTGTAACTTACCGAAAGATTATCAATTTCAGCCAGTTGTAGGTTTAACGGAAGAGATTACAGCCCCGGTTCTGAAATCCGAGACAACTGTAATCTTTGGTAAGTATTCAAAAACTTCGTCACTAAATCTTCCCCTATTGAAGGCAAACTTCGTGTAATTTTGTTTGTAGAGTCCGAAATGATTTAGATTCGATCTGATTTACCCCCAGACAGCTCTGGAGGTCGGGACTCTCGTTTCTAGATCTATTTGCTTCCCGAATTGCTTACAAATAAATTTTACATCTGGAAAGAAAATCAAGATGAATGAGACAATTTTTATATAAATTGAATGTTTATTTAAACAATGGATCACAAGTTTAAAATTTTGTGAAAGTAGTAAGATATTTTTATATAAATAAGCTACACTTGACGTTATGTATACAGAAGAAAAACTACTGCATTTAGTTCGTCAAAAGCATTGTGTAATTTACTCTTCATTTTTAAAATTTCTTATTCACAAATTAAATCGTCAATTTTACTTTTTTGTGAAAAGAGTTAACATTTTTAATGAGACATGTCTGAAAATTTCCCCACTACATAATTTATAAATCTAATTAATTTAAACATTCACGGCCTGACAGTTTGCTACCTCCGCTGGTACGATATTACACTTAGTATGAACTAATGAACTCGCCATTTCAAAATTAATTATGCAGATTGCAAAACTGATAAATTCTGCAAGCACTTACAGAGAATTAATCTAGTTAGCAGGGAAATCTGGGCCACACAGCCAACGTGACATGTGTTTATGCAACAGAGACGGATACAATACGAGCTGTGCGCATGCTCCACGACAAAGGAGACGAAGAGATATAATCTGTAATTTTACATGCCTATACTAAAAAGCTGTCTTCAAAGAATATTTGTGTAGTGATAAATCTATATTGTTGTGATAAGCTGAACTGATTCTATTAACCAGGGGCCTGATAGTTCGCACGTGATGCCAATCGGCTGGGAGTGGAATTCACAATAACAGTTAATACTCCCTCAGATTGATTTATTTTACTTTTAGTACATCTTTAAGACATATGAAAAACATCTCATGTGTGAATATTTTCTTTGTGCTGTAAAATGAGATATGGCAAACACATATTTATTGTAAACAGAATCGGTAAAGATGGAAAACGCGAGTTGGTCTTAAGTGTGAATGCTTTGGGAGGGCGTGCCAGGGGCGGATCCAGGGATTCGTGGATTAGGGTGGGGGGGGGGTTTCAGAGGAAGGGGGTCTGGTGGCCGCCTTAGGCTCCAGTGGGGTCTAGGGCAATGCCCTGGTGGGGTGGGGTCCAGTGGGCGAAGCCCCGGAAGCTCCTGAATTTTAGTGTATTTTAGGAGTAAAATTTAACCATATAATTAGCCCTCAGGTGAAGTTACACCCTCTCCAGGCCGTAACCATGAATTTCCAGGGGGGGGGGGGTGCACAAGACTAAGGTATAGGATTTTAAAGGCTGCTTGTCAGGTCTACAAGCTGGTCCAGGAATAATCCTGGTAGGGGGTCCAGGGGGCAAAGCCCCCGGAAGCTGAGAAATTTAGCATTTTCATTGCGTCTGGGGGGTGTTTTAGGCCCCTAGAGGATCAGGGATGGGTCCTGGTAGGGGTCCAGGGGGCGAAGACCTCAGAAGCCGAGAGGTTTTAGCATCTTCAGTTTAAAATGGGGGGTGCACGGGTACCCAGTGCACCCCACTGGTTACAGCCTTGCTTTCTTACAAGCTAATGACAGGCAGGTAAATTATTGACCGAGATATTTGCCACATTAAATGTGAATATAATATTCCCTGAGTACCCCTAAATTTTGAAAATTTTAGGGAGGGGGGGCGTGCGCCCCCCACACACCCCTCTAAATCCGCCAGTGCGTGCTGCCCTCGGATGGAACGTCCCATATTTTTACACAGCGTGAACGATTTGGGAGCGCGTGCTGCCCTCAACTGCAACGTCCCATGCTTTTACAGAGCGTGAACGTTTTGGGAGTGCATGCTGCTCTCATGCAGCTGGAACGTCCCATACTTTTACAGAGGTCGTGAAGACAGTACCGGTACATCGAGCAGTCGTCCTCTCTTGTCTAATAATAGCATAATCAAAATAAACACGAAAGTAGTAAAAGGTGCACAGTGTGTTCCCATAAGGTATTCATTTATGTTGGGGAAAACCATACAATGCTAGAATCTTTAACATTTTGATCATTGCAGCACGTGTTCAATGGTGCAGCTATTTCGCTATGACTGGGTGTGCTCTAACTACACTTGCCTGATTGACATTCAACGATTTAACCAAAAATATTAAAAACACTAGAGGTTTAGAAACGAGAGAGAGAGAGAGAGAGAGAGAGAGAGAGAGAGAGAGAGAGAGAGAGAGAGAGAGAGAGAGAGAGAGAGAGAGAAGAGAGAGAGAGAGAGAGAGAGAGGAGAGAGAGAGAGAGAGAGAGAGAGAGAGAGAGAGGAGAGAGAGAGAGAGAGTTGTAAGATTGTAATTCGGATATAATACGATAGCATGTTTCTTTCTACAAATTGCAAATCATGTTTACATTAACATAGCGATAACCCAAAAATAACTTTCATTTGATTACTTTTTGGTGCAACTCGACCCTGATCTGAGACAGATTAAAGAACCTGCATCGTTCTAAGACTTCATCGTTTTGTCTACTGTGGAAATTATTTTTCTCGTTTGTTTATATCTGCAGCTCTTTGTAAATGAACTCTGAATTATAGACTTTGTCAAAGTTTCCCATGCATTTGAATTCCTCAATGCAGATGGCAAGCTGCAAACTACACTCGTTTTTGGAATAAGACGTTCACTGACGGAATCAAAGAACATGTTGGCATAGCAACCGAAAGCAAAGCACAAAACATGTCCTCGGTTCAGCGCAAGTTACAGAACGATCTCCCGACATTCTTTGACTCTAGGAATAAATGGACGTCATGGATACATCCAGTCCGTGACCAAAGGAATTGTGCATCCTCCTGGGCTTTCTCCACAGTAGGTAAATTTCAGGCACACAGCGCCATCTACAGGCACGGATACTTACTCTCAGTTAACAATTAAACTCAATAAACTTTGCATTGTCTTTCAGACGTGGCGGCGGACAGACTGTCAATCGAATCCAAAGGTTTATTGACCAATCAGCTGTCACCTCAGCATCTGTTGTCATGCAATAGAAGGCGTGGCCAGAAAGGTTGCGAGGGTGGGTCTGTGGAGAAGGCCTGGTGGTTCATCAAACGGAAAGGGTAATCGTGTCCGCTTTGTCTCTTTATAACAACTTCTGTTTGTTCTATTAAAGTTAAAATAGCTTGCAGTTGTGCTTTTTCTGCGTTTCTAGAATCATGACCGAGGAATGTTATCCATACACTGGTGGGAACACAACGGTTGCTGAGCAGAAATGTCTAGCCAATATGGAAACATGTCCAAATGCCAACTCCTCTACTGCAAAGATCGTCCTGTACGTCACACCAACTTACAGAGTCGGCGAAAATGTGAGTAAACTTGTTCTGTACGTCACAACAACTTACAGGTAGTAGGAAATGTAACATTGCCCTGCACGTCATACTGACCTTCAGAGTGAGCATTATGAATAACATTGGGTAATTTCGTTTTGTACCTAGGATTGTACTCGAGCTATCCGAGTTGTATTCGAACGGAGACTGCCAACACTAACAACTCTTATGACGTATTTGAACTCTACCAACACTAACAACTCATGACGTATTTGAACTCTACCAACACTAACCCTCCTTTCTTCAAAGGAGGTTAGTGTGGGATCTTATAATTGCGGTCTTGTAATGCTATTGCACATGCTGTAGTTTTCAATTGATGAATGTGATTGGCTGGAGTATTATACATAGTCCTGAGTAAGAAAGAACATTGTTATATTTACCCTACTTACTAGATACGAACTCTGGTACAAACCGAAGTCGCTCACTCTGTCAAACCTTACACAGACACAGTGCTACATCTGCTGTGACACTGGACTTTGGTTTTTGCGGTCTAATTCGAATGACAAGCAAGGCGTATTCAGGACCTACTCTAACCCGAATAAGATATCAGGTCTTCCAACAGTCTGTTGGAATTCCAATGGGCACGAATTGTGCTCCTTTATTAGCTGACCTATTTTTATATTCTTATGAGGCAGAATTCATTCAAAAGCTTCTACATGAAAAGAAATATCTAGCGGTGGCCTTTAATTCGACATTTTGATATATTGACGACGTTTTACCTATCAGTAATAATGATTTTCATTCATATGACGATTCAATATATCCCAACGAACTAGAAATAAAGGACACCATGTGGAGTCCTCCATGTTTGCTTCGTACTTGGATATTTTATTGAACATTGACATTAACGGCAAACTAACTACTGAACTTTATGACAAACGGGACGAAATCAGCTTCTCCATCGTCAACTTCCCACATTTATGTAGCAATATTCCATCATCACCTGCATATAGTGTATGTCTCTCAACGTATTCGATACGCAATAGCTTGATCAGTCGTTTTAATCGAGGCAGCCTACTTACAAACAAGTTGTTGTTGCAGGGGTTTCAACAGTCACGTTTAAAGGCAGCATTTCGTAATTTCTATGGTCGTTACAACAATTTATTTTACCAGTATGACCTACCATTGAGTCAAATGCTGTCTGATGTGTTTCATAGCCATTGTTAAGCCGTTTTTCACACACTGATTTGACTACGGATTGCTCCGTTTACCTGATCAAGACTATGGGCTCACGGCGGGTGTGACCGGTCAACAGGGTATGCTTACTCCTCCTAGGCACCTGATCCCACCTCTGGTATGTTCAGGGGTCCGTGTTTGCCCAACTCTTGTTTTTGTATTCTATTTTGGATTGATCACTGTTCGTTGTCTTTGCCTTTACATTTGGTTGTTTTGTTTCTTTTTTTTTTTCTTTTTATTTTGTGTTAACATCCCTTGTCTTTACTTTCCCTCGTAGGAAGAAGAAATCAAAACAGAGATATACAAAAGAGGACCTGTACAAGGTAAACTGAGAAATCAAAACAGATACTAGTATACTAAAAGAAATGTGTAAGGTAAATTGGGATGTCAAAACGAGATATACAAAAGGGCCCATGCAAGGTACACTGGGATGACAAAGATATACAGATGGGTACCTCTGCAAGGTAAACTAAGATATCAAAACAGAGAGATGCGAAAGAACTTGTTACTGGTTATTAATCATACCAAAAATCATATCATATGCATTCAAACCGAGTGGACGCATATCGCCAAAGGCCGAAAGCTCCGAGGACGGATATGGGGCCCCGAGGGCTCGATATGGCATATGATGTGGATTTTGGTATAATATTCTATTTATCATATACTGTCAAGGCTTAAAATAAGCCGTGGTAAAGCAAGGCATTTTATATGTTACAACTCGACAGCGCTGTCTTCCTGACGTAATTTCATTAATGCGTCTAAGATATGCATGTTTTTGCATGGCGATGAAGATTCGGATTGCATTTTATTGCACGGCGTGCAGATATGAGTGATTGTGACTCATCCATATCGGCATTGCGATCTGGCATATCCACTACCAAGTATATGATAAATGTTTTTAAAACAAACAAATTGATATTGCAGGAGTTTCAATAGCCTCGTTTAAAGTCAGTATTTCTAAAATACT
>CAJDSM010004497.1:60-11999 GCA_903981925.1 Ostrea lurida
CTCATAAATCATGCTATCATGTTTCAGTACCAGTCTTAGTACCGAAACTACAATTTAAAAAATTTCAAATTATATATGAATAGGAAGCGCTGCGTTATGATCATAACATCCTAGTTGAATACGTGTTATTCTTGCTTCTCGCCTTTTCTGTGTTCGCTTCTTCTCCGTCCTTTTCTGCTTCTCTTTGTTTGTACCTCACGTCGTTGTCTCCTTTTCGTTCTTTTTTGTGATAGCCTGGTTGGACTTCTGCTTCTGTCTTTGCACCTGCTCCTGTAACTGCTTTAGCATTGTCTTTCGCCAGTGCCCACAAGGAAATGTTACATTCGATAAAGAAAGACTAACGAGAAAGAACTGAAGGAAGGATACCCCAACAAAATCAAACAAGCAGAAAGCTTGTTAGGGAGATAAGACTAGGTGACTTACCACCGGCCCCTCGGCTCCCCGATTCTCGCCTCTCATCTCTTATATAGGTAAGGGTCATTAAATATCTAGTAGTTAGTTTGATTGTATGTTTTGTATCATCCATTTGAAAAAATTCATTAATGTGAAAGGTTATTGACAATATACATGAAGTGCCTACAAATATGATAGGCATGGGGTCAAGAACGTAGGAGTAAAGAAATGTATTCAACAAAGACAGGGACCCCATTAAAAGTCAAACTAAAACATATAGCATTTTACTACTAGTCAGGCACTTAGTGAAACCAGTCACTAGTATGTTAATTAATATAAAGGTTGATGAGGTCGGGACAAAGATACAGGTTACTACCTATGTTAAATGTCTTAAGGTTTGATGAGAGGACAAGGGAGTCCTATTTTAATTTTAATGTCAAGGTTTGATTGCCAGTCTCTACCAATTGAAGAACTGAAGCTGGTTTTCCTGGTTACTGAGAGTGAACACCTAAGATCATTATATCAAAGCAATATAGGGTAGTAGCTTAGAAAGTAATACAGTAAGCGTGCTCAGTTGTCCTAGTATTGAATGGTCTAGTTGGTAGATAAATACCTGTAGCTTTTAGATTATTGAAAAATAATTGCATGTCAAATATTAAGGATATCGTTTCTCCGTCTGAAACGAGCTACCTGAGCCAAGATGCTTCCTCCGGGCTATTCCTCAGCATCTCTTTAGGTTTAACGGTTTCAATCGTCTGCTCCCAGGATTTTGCTGACACTGTGTGGCTATGTACTTGGTTCTGCAATTGCATTTACATTGACAGTTAAAGATAACTCTAAACAGTAAGTTGTATGCCTTTTAATATCCAGTATTGATTACTTCAACATCCTTTCTCAGTTGCGTCTTTGAATTGAAAGGTATGAAAAGTATGCTCATTGGGGCTATCATTAGTTGTGTTTGGTAAAAGACAATTCAGTTGAAACAAATCAAACAGTGTGACTTTCTAAATACGCAGAAAACAGACGTGTATCTTACTCGTTCTGTTACCAAGAGACGTTAAGTTTTAAGTTGAACTTCTATGCCTTTCTAGAGACGACATTCGTTCTTTTTTTTAGATATTGATCACGGAGCGAGAGAGAGAGAGAACAGTTAGGTCTCCTATTCAGACAGCGGTACAAAGTGATAATTGCGTTGATCCAGATGCTCCTGTTCGTGAGCATCGTTACATCGTGGCACTTTAAGTGATGACAGGTAGTAAGACGTACCTTTTTTGGAAAAACAAGAGTAGAGCAGATCAGTGATTTAATAGCCTTAAAGTAGCGATAGTAGAAGATGTAGAGGAATTAGCTCTTGCGAATTCGGCACATATCGCAAGATTGCTCTCGAGACGTTTTGCTACTTATGAGAGTTATTGTATCACTCGATGTTGTGTGTGGTCGATATAAGGAGGTGGTAAGATAAGTCGCTAGCGGTACGTTTGTAGATAAATTTATGTCGATGTTTATAATTCAATCAGGGAACAAATACAGAGTATGCATATCGAGGTAAACACTATTGCGGAGACACACACGTGTAATGATAGAAGTAAGATCTGGATGGGGATTTATAGATGTACGCCATATTCAGTTGGTGCACGTATCATGCACATGCCACGAGTGTGAGTTACGTGTTACTCGATGCAACGAGGGAGGCCTCGTCTACATAAGAGTGCTATAGGCGATACATAGGTTATTACTCAGTGAATCACCGATCGTCACCTCTGCGATCGAGAAGTAGGCGACGGTCACATAGTGCAGCGTTAGTAAGTCCAGAACAATTCTGTCCTAAAGAGATAGCGGACAAGCGTCGACATGTACACGAGTGTATATCGCGTGATATTGGTGGAAACCGGTTGCTTAATATGGGATGCTGAAAATGGCATATGTTAATCAGGACAAATCAGCCCGTCTAACACACACTTACACTTCCCCACTTTCCACCATTGAGTTTAGGGCAACACGGACCTCCCAAAAAGCGAAGGCAGGTCAGGTGCAATGGAGGAGTAAGCATCCTCTTGCTGGCCGGTCACACCTGCCGTGAGCCCGTAGTCAAAACAAAGTAAACGGGGTTACCCATCGTCAATCTAGTACGAAAATGACAGTCTAACAAAGGGTATGAAACAAATCAGTCAAATTTGACTTAGTGATAATTTGTAATCGAAACAAGGTCATTATAGCGACCGTAGAACTTGTGAAATAGATTGTTAGAACCCTGCAAACATCATTTTGGTTAGTAGTTAGCCTCGCTTTAAAAAGTCCTCATACGCATGGCATGCCCTTGCATATCGAATCAACTGAGAGACATCCACCATAAGCAGGTGATACAACCAAGAGAGGTATACAGTTATACATTCTACATAGAAGGAGTTGACAATTGAAAGTCAAAGTCATCACGTTTATCATTATAATATTATTTAGTTGTCAGTCTGCCATTAGAGTCAAATATAGTAAATATCCAATTAAAGCAGATCTGTCAGATTCTGTGGTGTCCTTATTTTTGAGTTCGTCAGGATATATCAAATGGACATAATTGTGAAAATTATGATTGTTAATTGATAAGACATCGTCTTATATACTATATGTAAGGTTGAAGTTTTTTGTTTTATCCCTAACAGTTTTTGAACAAAGTCTGCTTCGTATAAATAAAATAAGTCTGGCCAACATTAACTTCATGTTATGTAATTGCCTGGACAATGTTAAAATACATATGTCATTGTGACTTGATCTCTAACGTGTTGGACAAATTAATTTGTCTCATGAAATTAATTGTTACATATGTAGTCACAGGGTGTTATCAAATTAAGTGGAAATACTCGTTAAATGCGACATCTAAATATATTTTATTATTTAGCAAGTCAGATTTTTCTACATTTTTACAAAGGGTCTTGTTTTCGAATTGGGAAAATTGTCGATATTATCATCAAATTGAGAAAAATTAGTTTTATCGGTAAATAAGTTTCAAAATGATATCAACATTATATGCCTTATTTCACACAATCTTATTTTTCCTCTTAAATTTCCAATATCTTATCTTAATCATCATCCATAACTCTTAATTCTTAGTATATCATCCACTGAATATTTTTTTATTCAAATACTTTCTCCTTTCCTAAATTATATATTGGGACCTGAATTGGGAAAAAAGCAATTTTTGGCGAGGGAAAGGGCCGAAATCCGGACCAAATATGGCCCTGTAAATCACTGCAATGCTTTGCTATATCAGTCGAATATTTTAATCGACTATATTCCAACTATTCCAAATTTCTATTGTCAGTCAGTTCCGATTTGAATTATTATCTTCCTAAAATTTAATCACAAAAGCGTTTGAATGATGGCATATGATCTTAAACGTTAATTGAACATAGAAGTTAGTCACATTGGTGACAACGTTATGATGCTTATGATTATTTTTCAAAGAAAAAACTTGATGACAACAGCAATGAGAGATGAGTAATCAAGAATCATTAAAACATTTCATTTTCAAAGGAACACGCGAGTAACTCATGTCCTTTAACATGGATTCATACCCGAGGGTGAATCACGGATGGTTTGTAGGTTCTGATATGAAGTTTACCTGAATTTATCGCGAATTTGCACTTGTAATTGATTAAATTTATATTATATTTGGGACGAAGCATATCTAGATCTCAGCAGTTGGCTGGTTATGAGATAGAGGCAGGAGCAGGAGATCAAACATTTTTCATATGTCATTGAACATCGTCAGTAACTGTCACCGTGACATTGCTCTTTAACTATTGGACTGAATTTAAAAAAAAATTGAATTGTTTTATTAAATAGTGAAGTTCTTTCACATCAATATTAAATATCTGAAAAACAGCTAGTGAATCTTAAATTTGCGAGTAAAAATTTTGACACTAGCTAGAATTTGCTTATGGTAATTTACTAATTTAAGTTAATTTTTGAACCCTGAAGTAATTATATAAAATCAGTAAATTTAACAGTTCTATGGAAAAACATAGTGGAAGAAAGAAACTGGGAAGAACACCTGTGACCTGGGATGTATATGTATGAGCATCCAGAAGATAATTGACAGGCAAGAAAATAAATGCCCATGATGGAGGAGTCCTTGCAATGGGTGAGGAAAACCCAGTTGTCAATGATGGTCCGAACAAGTGCTGAATTCGTGGGGTATACAAGCAATGGAACTGAAGGTTAACAGTAATGAGACTCAAACATAAATTTACAAGGAGATGAAGAAATTTTTTATCATCTGTGTAAAACTATCCGTGATATGTACCTTTTTTTTTTTTTTGCCCTTGTTGTTAACTCACTGTCTGTGTTTAATTAAACAGCATCAATTTGATATGTCGCTTCATGAAGCAAGTATCATCTGATTCAATCTGACTGTAACAGTATCTAATTGGTATGCTCTAAACTTTAACAAAAGAGGGAGGGGACATAAAGTTAACAATGCATGCTGAAACAACATCTGCTTTACAATGGGTCTCGATCAGAAACATTTTCCCTCTATTACATAGTGATTTTTCTCTACATCAAAAGTTTAATAAAGAAATTCACTGGTATAAAAGAAAGGCAAATAGTCCCGTGATCTCAGATCTGTATTTCAGTCTGCAGATTGTTATGAACATAGAAAATTTGTTCCAAATCTATCCAAATATACGTAACCGAGCTCCCGTGTGTCTTCTCTGATCGTCTGTTTCTAGGATACCAATGATGTAGGTCACGAAAACTTCAGTACTACTTCTGGATTCAAGAAGAAATTGTCTGTCTCTGCACCATTCTCAAAGCTGGCACTGGCAGCTGCCATGTATAAATGTGAAAGCCTCGGGTTTATGTCCGCTAAATATGACAATATGAGGATATCGAACAGATTAATGGCGGCGCCCATGAGTTTGGATCTGGCATGACATTTTTTGTCATTAGTTTTTGAATGAAATTGATATCGGGTAGATATTGTAATCTTATGCTTACTTCAAACCCATATATATTCATGGCTTAATAGAGTGTTTTGTTATGAATTGTATCGAAGAATGAGAAATTTGGGCCATAGAATCTGAGAAAATTCGAGTGAAGCTCCGACAGAGAATTCATTCGCACGTAATGTTGTATTAAATGAATGACATTAATTTAGTGGTATATAACGGTTTCTTTTCAATCAGACTCTATTTTTTAGGCTAGGGTGGTATGTTAAGATGACCTTTTATTTTTGGGGGGGGGGGGGGGTATGCAGGGTAAAGTTTAATCTCGGTTGAGATTTTTCTCAGCAAGATATTGGGACTTCACCGAAGGCACAAGTGATTATTTTAGAATGCAATATTTCATTGAAGGCAGAATCCAAATACTAAGCCGAGCCGAATCTCAACCGAGATTAGGTCAAGTTCACACAAGAGACTCTTCACGCAGGCTGGGAATAGATTACAAGTTTCGTCACTATAGGGAGTCTTTCTTTCGCTGAAAAAACAGATATCCCTTTTATGTAGAGTTAAATATATCTGTTAACCGAGAAAACTGAAGAATTTATAGTATTTCGGTGAAAAATAAGAAAAAGTGCTACATGTTATATACTACATGTACGTACTTCTGCTGCAAATATATTAACTTCTGTGGAAAAGAGGGGTATATTCATATTCGGTCTTCTCTGCCCTTCCACGAGGTTATTTATATTGAGGGGGCAAGAAAGACTGAATATATGAATAACCTCGTTTCCACAGAAATTAAACAATATATACATAAAAAAATACAATTTGTATAAAGGTTTCAGCGCATGTCTTTGATATGGAATTCTTTGACTGTTATAATTCTTCATGGTAATCCCCACCGTGTTTCGGTATTTGTCGACATATTAGCTAGCAATTTTAACACTGTGTGTGATACCATTTATTTTCTTACTAAAGAGGATACCATATATACTCGCCTATAAGTCGGATTTGGTCCAAAAGTCTATGTCGACTTAATGTAGGCGAGTCTAGGAGATCAGTATTTTTCTAGTCAGCACATGTACCAAGTGTTTAAAACACTCTCGACGATTATCACTTATATCATCCAGACAAATTAGTCGAACATGAATTTTAAAAAAATACTATTTGACACAGATGAATAATAAGAGAATTATTGACAAGTGCATAAAAAGGCAGGCGTATTAGCTATATTCGCACTGTCGTCCGGTCTTCTGTCATTGTCTTCACTTCTTCTAAACTCTTTGGGGATTTTGATGAAACTTGGTAAGGAGAAAGATAACATGTGGAGGTAGTATATTGTAAGGGGAAGTGCTGTCCAGTGTTTTTTAAAGGAGTTTGGCCTTTGAACTTTGGTTTTCTTTGCAAATATTGTCTTTGCAACTCCTCCTTAATTCTTATCTCCGATGCGAGCGTATCATGTACCAGCTTGGAGATGCCCATTTTAGAGAATGGGTGATGGAAAATACAATAGACATAATTTGAATTGGAGTAAAGATAAACTGTCTTTATATTAAACTATGATCAAAACGTTACTGATAATGTTTTTCATTGCTATTGACAGAGAGAGTGAAGATTTCTGAAAAAATATGACGCAGCTCAGTTACAGGAGACTGAAGCAGAAAATTTATCTTTTATCTGAGTGTTTTCTGTTAAATAAGCGAAGCTACTCTCAAAACAAACCAAGACATCGAGTGTTTGTCTCCACTTCAGAGGATATATACACAAATTTAGCGCTTGAAGAATGGTTGTATGAAAGAGAAGATCTGAAACAGAAATCCATACTTTTAATGTGGCAAAATAAGCCTGCTGTTGTGATTGGACGACATCAGAATCCGTGGTTAGAATGCAATGTTCCCAAAATAAAAGAACATGGCTTCAAGCTCGCTCGAAGAATTAGTGGAGGGGGGTGTGTGTATCATGATCTTGGAAATCTCAACTGTTCCTTTCTGAAAACGAGAACTTTGTACAACAGGAAGGAGAATCTGGACCTGGCTGTGCGGGCCATCACTTCCCGCTGGGACGTGGATTTAGAAGTGAACGCCCGAGAAGACATTGTTCTAGACAGACTATACAAGGTTGGTTTTACAGAAGTAGTTCATGAATAGATTATTACTTTTTTTTCATGTTTTATTACAGCAGTTGTTTGATTTTTTCTTTCTTTTTCATGTTTTAATTATAGCAGTTGTTTGATTTTTTTTTTTAATTCTTTCTGTGGACAGGTTTCAGGAACAGCAGCTAAGCTGGGAAGAAACAACACCTTCCATCACTTTACACTCCTCCATGATGTAAATGTGGAGAACCTTGAAATGACCTTGGACAGTCCCATGAAGGTGACAAGCTACCTCAGTGTTTTATACATAGGACAACTAATAACAGAGAAAACTCAGAGTAGTGCTATTCAAAAATATAAGGAACTATAAAACAGGAAAGCATGACAATTTTAAACCTTGACCAAATTATTAGGATTCACAACTTGCAGTTATAAGACATCTTGTACAATTATGATTTAATTTGTTTGTAGATGGGCGTCCACAGCAAAGCCACTGATAGTAAGAGATCCAATATAAAGAATTTGTCAGAGTGTGACGTCACTATAGATTTCACCTCACTGGTGGAGGCCATAGGTCACCAATTTTATAAGGCAGCTGGAGTTCAGGCAAGAGATCCAATTTGATTTAAATCTGCTCTTTGTAATGATGATAAAAAAAAGGAGGCAGTAGGGGTTATGTCAAGGGGAATAACTCTAACTGATTGACATCAGCTCCTTGATCTGCTCCTTGTAGCACATTGTCAAGGAGTCCAACTGATTCAAATCAGCTCCTCAGTCCACTCCTTATAGCAAAGGAGGGGATCAAGGAATTAATCTGATTAAAATTAGATTGCTCCTTGTACTGGCAATGTAAAAAATAGTTGTGGGGCTCATTTTAATCATATTGCAAGATTGTCCTCTTGGTATATGTATTGTTATGAATCTTAATTTAGTGACTGATCTCTTTTGATTGAATTATGTCCCTTAGATTAGGTTAGATACAGTGAATCATTATTAAATCCTTAACTGTCAACAGGAGCAACATAATAAGTAGTTTGACTTTATAAAATACAGTCTGATTGGAAATTTTGTCCAAGCTATGGTAAAGACCAATAATTTTTTGGTTCATTGCACATCTAATTGTTTACTTACACTACATAACAACTACTGTTTGTCTTTCTCCTCAGGGGGAAATTGAGTGGATAGACCCGGGAGATGAGACTTTGTTCCCCGGGGTGATAGAAATCAGAAACTCTTCAGAAGATTGGGAGTGGATATTCGGTAAAACTCCTAAATTTTCCATAAACAGAAAATTTACCTCAGAAAAACATAAAACTGAACTGTCTATGATGTTCAACTTTGAGAAAGGCAGGATCCAGGGTTCTGAGATTACTTGTGATTGCGATGTTCCACATATCACGGAGTTTACAGTCAGGCTTCAGAATGACCTAATAGGACGGAGGCTGCACAGAGAGGACTTGAACCCAGTTTTACAGGCTTCAGACTTGTCACCACTGGATTGTAAACAGGTGGATGTGAAACAATGGATAGTTGGCTGCTGTGTTGAAGCTCTGTGTACAGGTGTATAGTGCTGTATACAGTCACCATTCTGTGATATCAAGTGAAACTCCTTTCTACTGTCCATGGTGAAAACTTGTTCCCCTTCAAATCAGTATTTTGAAAGTCCTGGCAAAAGTTTTATATACAGAAATTCTCATAATACAGGCAAGCATGCTTAGAATGAACAACCGTACAACAATTTCATGCTTATTGTGAAGTAATATATTTATTTATTTTTTGTGAACATTGGACGAGAGGNTATATTTATTTATTTTTTGTGAACATTGGACAAGAGGAAAATACTGTAAAGGGCTTTAATTTCGTGGGGCTAAAATTTCACGATTTTTATCTTTTAGCATTTCGCGATGGTTTAAATTTTGTGGATAGTAAATATTCTAAGCTAGAATTATATACCCAAGTACATTGAACAGCACTTCGCGATGGTTTTATTTTCGCGATATTTGATATCATCGCGAATATAGCGAAAATAAAACCCACGCGAATATTTCCCCCTTTACAGTAACTAAAAAGAGACTGAATATAACGAAGTTTGGTTATAATGAGCTGTTTCTCGTGAGTCCTGGAGGTCTATTATAATCAGGTTTTACTGTACCAGACATCTTTCAAAATTTGTCATCAACCAACCAGGAGGAGTTACACCCTCACAAAGCCTGACTATCGTTGTCATTTCAACAGAGGAGTTACATCCCTCACAAAAGCTGACTATCGTTGTCATCAACAGAGGAGTTACACCCCTCACTAATAGCTGACTATCGTTGTCATCAAAGAGGGATGTTAACCCTCACAAAGCTGACTATCGTGTGTCATCAACAGAGGAGTTTACACCTCTACAAAGCTACATCGTTGTCATCAAAGAGGAGTAATTCCCTCACCAAATCTGACTATCGTTGTCATCAACACAGAGGAAGGTACACCCTCGTAAACTGACTATCGTTGTCATCAACAGAGGAGTACACCTCATCTAAAAGTCCTGACTTGATCAAAGAGGAGGTAACCCTAATAATGCTGACTATCAACAGAGGAGGTACACCCTCACAAAGCTCGACTTATCAATCAGCAGGAGGTAACAAACCCTCACAAAAGCGACTATCGTTGTTCATCCAACAGAGGATGTCACACCCTAAGCTGACTATCGTTGTTGATCTTTAGAGAAGCCGCATGTATAAAAATTCCCATGACACACAGTCCATCAGCACTTTGCTCCAATGTGTTTCCCTCGGATGAAATGCACTAGTGTGTAGTTTAAGATGAGTTTAAGTTGGAGATGAACTTTTAATTAATTTTTGTCACTGTGCCAAGTAAAAGATACAAGGGAGAAGAGGTCATGATCTTAGTGTAGCCGAGTTCGATCGCAGGTGGCCAGATAGCTCAGTTGGTAGAGCACTTGACTAGAGATTCAGGGGACCCGGATTTGAATCCCGGTCTGGTCTATGGCTTTGTTTCTGTCCCCAAAGATGCACAACCCAGATTATTTTTGCCCCTGGGAGGAATTTCACCTGCAATTACAAGGGTGATCTCAGTACCAAGTGTAATGGGAATGGAGAAAATGCAACAGAGCAGACCAGGATCTGAAGGAGACCTGAATTCTCTAGCCAGGTGCTCTATCAACTGAGCTATCTGGCCATCAACTAAAATCAAGTTTTGAGAACTCCAATTATAGGGGGAAAAAAATTTCCCAGTGAATCAATGATATCTCTTCCTTCATTTGAAATTACTTTTTTTAATAAAACAAAACTATAGCAAGAAGAGATTTCCAAAATTTTGGGAAGTTAAAGCTGACAAAGTAACAGGATTTGGTTATTTGTTTGGTTTATTTATTTATTTTTATTTATTATTTGGGGGGGGGGGGGGGTGCAATTGACAATTTATCACCCTTATTGAGGTGTCACCAGTTGTGGGTGAAGTACCAAAAGATTTACTAGATCAATGCTTAGTGCTCAGGGATGTGCAAGTGAGGGTTCTTTCATATGCCAACACTTGCCATGATGCAGGACCTTCATTTTTATATGCCCGTCTTTAGATGGGGTGTATTATGTTATGGTGTCAGGCATCCGACATCCGTCCAAAATAGTTTGTCTGGGCCATAACTTCTGACACCCTATATAGATTTTAACAATATTTCACAGAATTGTTGTCCTGGACCCAAGGAAGTGTCATGACCTTGAGCCAAGCTTATTGGACAAAGGTCAAGGTCACTATGCACATAATGGTTTAAACATTGTCAGGGCCATAACTTTTTACTGAGTGCATGGATTGGAATAATATTTCACAGAATTGATGCCCTGGACCCAAGGAAGTGTCATGACATTGAGCCAAGGTCACTGGTCAAAGATCAAGGTTGCAATACAGTGAATACACACAGTGGTTTTTGACATTGTCTGGGCCATAACCTTTCACCGAGTGCATGGATTGGAATAATATTTCACAGAATTGTTGCCTTAGACCCAAGGAAGTGTCATGACATTGAGCCAAGGTCACTGGTCAAAGATCAAGGTTGCAATACAGTGAATGCACACAGTGGTTTTTGACATTGTCTGGGCCATAACCTTTCACCGAGTGCATGGATTGGAATAATATTTCACAGAATTGTTGCCTTAGACCCAAGGAAGTGTCATGACATTGAGCCAAGGTCACTGGTCAAAGATCAAGGTTGCAATACAGTGAATGCACACAGTGGTTTTTGACATTGTCTGGGCCATAACCTTTCACCGAGTGCATGGATTGGAATAATATTTCACAGAATTGTTGCCTTAGACCCAAGGAAGTGTCATGACCTTGAGCCGACGTCACTGGTCAAATGTCGAGGTCACAATGCACATTGTGGTTTTAAACTTGTCTGGACATTAAGTTTTCACTGAGTGCATAGATTGGAATAACATTTCACAGAAATGTTGGTCTAGACCCAAGGAAGTGTATGACCTTGGTTAAAGGTCAAGGTCACAATGCACATTTTCTGA
>CAJDSM010004499.1:0-13872 GCA_903981925.1 Ostrea lurida
GTGACCAAAAACTCCGGAAAAAATCTGAAAATATTAGGTTTCCGGGCAATAATCCAAAAGTTTATACTTCTGATTCAAATGAAACTTAGGGATATTATTATAGTGTAATGCTACACCAGGGAAATTTGACGTGGATGAAAAATAGAGGATATGTTTAACAATATTTTGAAAATAAAAAGATTCAAATTCACTCAATTTCGTTTAAAAAATGCAGTTTTAGTAGGGATTTTTTTTTAAACCCCCTGCTGGAATCGAACCCGCGACCTGCAGTTCAGATGGCAACGCGTTGAATTGATATATAACCCGATAGTGGTATAATTTTCATCCATGTTTCGAAAGGAAGTCAGCCATTATGACGATGTAGAGATCTACCTTCAATAAAAATAAAACGTTAACGAGTGAGAACCCTATCGATTTTCAGAAAAATCCAACCAAGGTCAAGGTCACATTGATAAAATAACTTAGAATTTTAAATTTATTTTTTTTTTTTTTTTTAGAAAATTAGGTTTCCGGACAATAACTCTAAAAGTTTTCATCTGATTCAATTGAAACTGGGATAGTGTTACTCAACGAGCGAGAACCCTATTAATTTTCGGAAAATTCCGTCCAAGGCCCGCAGGCCTCATGACTCACCTGTACTCAGTGTACTTTCAACTATTTAAGGTCACTATTTAAAATTCTTAACTCAAAAACATTTTGTTAAAAAATATATAACAAAAGTTTTTTGGTTTTCCTAATTCGATCTAACCGTATCAAGATGTAGGCTCCCGGGCATCATGGATCACCTGTATGGATGATGTAGTGTCGCTATTCATAAATCCGTACTTGAAAACATTTTTATAAGACATACCGGTATTAAACAAACGATGTGAACTTTTATTAGATCTATTTAACCGTATCATATTAAAAGGCTTGCAAGCTTTTTGGCTCACCTGTACAGACGATTTAGTATCGCAAATGATAATTTTTTACTCGTAAATATTCTCCTAAAGAAATATTGAACAGAAGTTGTTTAATTTCGCTAGATATATAATATATGCCCACAGGCCTCATGGTTCATATACATAAACAAAAACCTCGAAAATAATACCTGCAACTCGGCTATAGCATCTCTGATTCCTTTTTTAAAAATCTTTTTCAGATAGTATCACAATGCGTGGAAAGAAGTCGCACACGGATGGAAAATTTGTCGTCAAATTTCCCGCTATTCCCTCACGGGGCCACACTAAAATGCGCAGCAAATCACCGAAAAGAAAACGATGCAGACCTTGTAGCGTGTTACTGTTGAGCATTGATGCTTTGTTGAAAACTAAAACAGTTTCATTAAGGAACCTGGATAGGCAGTTGCACATATGCAAAGAGAAATGTCAAAAACTTTATGAAATCTCTTCAACTTCAAATGCAGTCGCAAGTGGAGAGACCTCCCCCGACGTTCAGGAGTACGCAGTTGTGATCAAACAGGAACCACTATCTCCACACTGCGAAGCTACAGATACCGACAGCGAGGCGGTGGGCCCTCTGTCGGAATTGGTACGCATCACTGGAAACGTTGGGCCGTGTTCGAGTGAACATGGCGCGTCTATACCTGTGAAAGTGGAAGTCGGATCAGACGCAGGAGATGAAAAAAATACAGAGGGTGGCTATACAAATGACGTCACAATTAAGAAACGTGGAATCAATAGTGATTACCGCATCACCACACATCAACTTCCACCTTCTGAATCAGCGCCTACTGTCTCAACACAGGTTAAGTATAAACCACCGCCTCTCGCAACACAGGCTCTGTATGACACGCCAGCAACAGACATGTTACGGCAAGCTATCTCAAAAACTGCTGTAGTGCAGCCAACGGTATTCTCAACAACAGTCACAAGTACCACATGCGCTCCCTTATCACGAAACACTTTAACAAGTTCTAAAACATCTACCTCTACAATAGCGACACCAGCTGCCACTTTACCTTCTGTGCTCGGGAATCAGTTACCTACACCTGGAAATGTAAAAACCGATACACAGCCTGCATCCGCCATCAACGCTTTAAAAAAGTTTTTAACAAGTTCAAAAACAACTACCTCTACAACCGCTACAGCACCTTCCACATCTGGGGATATGAGCATCCTTCAGTTAATGAATGGACTGATGGTTTTGGTGCCAACGGACACCGTGAGACAGCTTAGTATTACCAACCCAAACCTCCCCTCATTGACGTTGGCTTTGCCGCCAGTGGCGCCGCCTAGTGTTCGACCCATCTTACCTGCTCTTTCTACAGCGACACAACCGGCTATTGCACTTCTGCCCCCGACCGGTTCTAACTTGATCACGCCGGCAGTAACTCCATCGTTATATAATATTTTACCGGGACAAACTACCGAAAACCAGCCAGCCCCGACGTTATATAATATTTTACCGGGACAAACTACCGAAAACCAGCCAGGCCCCAACGTTATATAATGTTTTACCGGGACTAACTACTGAAAACCAGCCTGGGATGTCGAACCCGATTATATTTGTCCCACCAACAGAAGCTCCAAATACACAAACTCTACTGTTGCAGCAACCTGCTGGAAATCAAGTGCCAAACTTATTCGCCGTATCTAATCCTTCCCCTACCGTTATTCAAATACCAAATACACCTGTTCCCCAACAACAAACAACATCGGTGATTCCAGGTATTCAGGCGTCAACAGAAATAAAACCACCTATCCAAATACCAAACTTATCGCCTGCAGATTGTAGGCCCTTTCTACGATTAACAGATGGGCAGCTGGTCCCGATAGTGTCTGACCCTTCCTCTCTTTTTCACAACAAACCCGTCACCTCAACCGCGAAATCCAACGAGAGTTCTCAGGTGTCGTTTGCTGTGAATTCAAGTGTATCAGCACTACGGGGTTCTGCATCATTAAATGGCAACAGAGGATTACAGATTATGTCGTCTGCACAACCGATTTACGAACAATCGCAAGCAAAAGTTCCACAGTTTGCAACAGCTAATGTTCCACCCCATTCTGTGAACGTTAATAAAGCAGAAAAAGATATTCCTCACTATCTCCAGTTACCAAATGGTACATTGGTTCCTATTGCTAAACCAGAAGAACAGACGATCCAACCATCTGTGCAAGTCATTAACAAAATATCCCAGAAGTATTCCAAGGGTGTTCTATCAAATAATTGTGGTTCCAAGTTTATATTGCAGAATGGTCATCTTATTCCGGTTAGTCATAAAATTGGTATACAGCCTCAACCATCAAAACAAACTGCTTCCAACTCTTTGCAGCAACAGACTTTTCTGATGGATAAACCACTTCTAGATATGCCAAGCTCCCATGACACCTTCCTGCAGGCTAGAAGTTCTAATGAGCAAAAGCCAATCTCTGGCTCGGAAAGCATCGGAAAGAAGCCTCAGCCTGTTATTCTGCAGACGAACAGATCCCGGCTGACTAGGTTTAATGGGTCCAATATTTTAAAAGCGAGCCATTCTGCTCCCTACATACAAATCTCTCCAAAACCAGATCCTCAAATTGCAGATCCTAGGCTTCCTCCCGTAAACAATGCGACCGTAGCAAGCAGTTCACAGGAGGGAACCAATTCACAGGAGGGGACCAGTAAACCGAGTAGTAAAAGAAAATCAGTGAATATCGTACGGGAGGACTTCGACTCGCACAAGAAGAAGACCAAAAAAAGGATGTACTTCACTCATGAAGTGATTGACGTCGATAAAGAGCCCGAAGTTCCAGAGAAGGACGATGGCCAATCTCATTTAGCGTTCATGGGAAATGTGGCAAAGCCTGTATTTCACCCTGTGCTTCTAAATTCTACTATTGAAGAAAAGGGATTACGTCTCCCTGACAATATGCTCTTCTGACGTCATCTCTATATTGTGATTGAACTGTCAATGGGCATTGTGTCAGAAACATTTCGCTGTTTTCAGAAAAGCGTATGCTTTCCACAGGTATGCGATAGTCACCTTGAATGAGTGTTAAATTCATGTCGAAAATCTTGTTTTGGTTTTGTTAGTTCATGTATTTATACCCGGTACTAGACAATCATTACTCATGGACTGTATGTTTGTGAATAAGAGCCAGCGATGGGTTTCTACCCTCGCTTTGACGGGTTATGATTGGACGAGTGTATTATGTGTACATGGATTAGGTCTAACGTCTTCAGTACTCTGTATCCTGGGTATAACAATGAAGCCTTGGGGGTAGTTCATCTTGTTTTGCAATATTCACAATCAACAATGTTTTGTACGAAATAAACTCATGCTGTTTGAAATGTATTATAATTTTGGATAGAACATTCAACTAAACATTCTCTTCTCAAGAAAACCCAAACAAAACAAATGAAATTCAAATAAAGAAATACGTGCATTGTTAAAATGTACCCAAATTTGGCATCTTGAAATTTGACTTCAGAAAGGACACACACAAAATGTCACCTTTGAAAGACACTCTACAGCTCATTATATGATGACATTTTTCCAATAGCTTTCTCAATTTTTGTTGCATAGTTGAATATAAAGGCAAAGATAACGAACAGTGATCAATCTCGTACGTCCCAAATAGAATACAAAAACAAGAGTTGGGCAAACATGGACCCCTGGACATACCAGAGGTGGGATCAGGTGCCTAGGAGGAATAAGCATCCCCTGTTAACCGGTCACACCCGCCGTGATTCCATAGTCTTGATCAGGTAAACGGAACAATCCGTAGTCAAATCAGTGTGTGAAAAATGGCTATGAAACACATCAGACAGCATTTGACTCAATGGTGGGTCATACTGGTAAACTAAATTGTTATAACGACCATAGAATTTACGAAATGCTGCCTTTAAACGTGACTGTTGAAACCCCTGCAACAACAACTTGTCTGTAGAAACAAAAACTGAACATACGCAGAACAAGCTCTTGCATATCGAATAAGTTGAGAGACATACACACCATATGTAGGTGATGATGGAATATTGCTACATAAATATGGGAAGTTGACGATGGAGAAGCTGAATGTTTGTACATTGCGAAAATTAATGTAACACATTTGTAAAGTTGAAAACACAGAAATTTTGACGACCCATACAAAGACATTGAGTCCCCGCCTTTCGATCTTTATGCGCACAGACGGTATACATTGCAGCATGTCCGAGTGTACAATGGATATGCCCTGAATTTTCAAATTGTGGTAGAAAAAAGGCTGGAATAGAACGAGATACAACACATGTACAAATCATACTTTTTAAAAGTGGGGATCATTATCATGACCTTTTGATAAACCGAGAGCCAGGAGACGCGCACGCACGGCTATCAATAAGTTCCATTTTTTATTTGAAAACGTCGCATGTTTAAAAAAAAAACCATTATGATTTATGATTAATTATAAGAGGCAGGGAATATTCCCATTCTTGAAAAGCGAATGTGTTTATAGGTTTCTACACAACATGTCTGCTGTCATTCTAAATCACGTGATGTAAAATGAAGGAACTTTTGAATTCTGGATGATCTTTAAAGTGTGTTGAGAGCAAATTGATGCATTCAAAATATTCAAAACAGTCCGTATTGATAATATTTGTATCATTTTGTCGATATGCACTTGAGGCCACACCAATTTGTAAAATAGTTCTTCGGATTTCAGAGTTCAAACAAAAAAAGTGATGCAGGAGGGCGAAATTATTTTGCAAATATTATTTTTTATTTTGGAGATAAAAATATGTAAGTCTGCACAGAATCTTCCACGTCAAACGAGATCCGATATCTGCGAAATCCTTTCAATGTTCTACCTATTAGTGCTGTTCAAAATAGACGTAACCTTGGAAACTCATGTTCTTTGGACGAACTGTGACGTCGACGTCTTACCAAAGAAAATATTTTTGGTGCGTTTATAGTCGGCCGCAGGAGCGGCCGGTCTATTTGTGATTATTTTCTTAATTGCGTATGGGGAGAGGGGAATTCGAAGTCTTTGCTTTAAATAGTGTTTCAAGAAATTGAATTTATCAATAATATTAGTAAAAGTTCTGAATAAAGAGTTTCAGAAATATGAATAACTGTTATCAACGCGTTTCATTGGTATTCATCAAATCAACGAATATTATGAATTCATGACTTTAAACGAAGTTTTTAGTACTTTTTACAACAAGTACTCCCCCAAGTGGCAGTGTGTAAAATATAGAAGCAATTCATTATATGGGGCTTCCAGATATTAATTCAATAAATGGATAGATATAATACTAGTAATAAGTTATTTTGGTTTGAATATGCTACGGCTTCAAATATCTTAAATTTAGTATATTTTGATTGCTGCTTTATGTTAAATCTCAATCTGCAAGCCAAATTTACAGTCAGTACAGCCAGTCCAGCAAATGGCATCGCCATCATCATGTGGTACAGATCCGGGGTATGCCTTTCAACTATAGAATACCGATGTTTTTGCATTTATTTTTTTTTTTGGACAAATCAAATGATTGTATATTTGCTCCATTTGTCTACCTTCATGCTGATGCGTTTACATTTTAGAAATCAAATCTCAACTGCAATCTAGTTGCCCAATTAAAAATGGTCGGAGTTAAATAGGGGACAAGACTATATATGGTCGTTTCTGTATGCTTCTTTTGGAAAAGAATATTTTCATAATTTTTTTTTAATTTTAGCGGGCCGATTTGACACTTGCATCAAAATTATCTTTGTTTTCGTTTTTTGCAAATCTAGGCAACAACCAGCGGGGATTTGTCCCAGTAATCCTCCACCTACTGTGTGTATAATATGAATGGATAGCAGAAGGTGTCTTCCCTTCCCAAGGCGGATCCAGCAGGGGGGGGGGTCCAGGGGGTCCGGACCCCCCCCCCCCATTTTCGCAAAACCAAAAAAAAAAAAAAAAAAAAAAGAAGGGGGGGGGGGAAGGAGAGAGGAGGGGGGAGGACAACAGAATTTATAAAAAATATACTGAATGAAAAGTCTAAAGAATGAAAGATAATTGAAATGTTCATAGATGTGGTAAGGTTTTTCTCTCTTGTTAAAAGTTATTCAATTTTAAAAGACTTTGAGTCAAAAATGATTTGGAAGGTGATACTTAACTGCATCATTCAAATTATTAATACCGATGGTTCATTTAAATGTGGGATAAATACGAATGTATGATATTTTCGTCAGATACAAGTACTGTAGTATGGCCATTAGTCAAGATCGACAGGAACTTTGGAAGCAAGTAGTAAATGACAACCACAATAACATTTTTAAAATGTATTTTGATTTATGGTAGTGCTAGATACATGGTCTTCCTACTAACTCTGGCTAGTGGGGCTACCTATAAATCAATCTGTATACAGCATAGACTGTTGTGTCAGAGATCTAGAGTTCGATTCTCAACGGAGGCTTAATTCAGTCTCTGTTTCACATGACACCCATGTTGGGACCTGGTCCTGAATATATTCTTGGGACCAGAACTTCGCCCCACACGCATAGGTGCTTGAAACATATTATTGAAAACAATATTAAAGGTTACAAGCCAGTACTCTGGCCTCAAGACCATAAACTTAGAATAGACTTAAGTCTAAATTTCAAAATCCAGCTAACTTTTGAAAATAATTTCATAAAGAAAATAAAATTTTAGTATAGTGTTGTATTTGATTCCTCTTTAGAAATATGTATATATTTCAAAACATCTGTGCTATAAATCTTAAGATATAAAAGTAATCAAAATTAGACTTAAGTCTATTCTCAAGTTTTGGTCTTGAAGCCTGGAGCAAGTGTTTCAAAGGTCATTGTTCAAACTTTATTAAATTTATAAGTATAGATTATTTCCAATGAACAGAAAAAGTTCTATAATTCAATATAAGTGTTGTAAAATCTATTCAGAGGCTTTGGATGAAGCAAAATTATATTATTTTCCCACAAAAAATGATTATATTCATATGCTACACACGTACGTACTTATTTAAAAATTTTGATATAAAATCTTCAACTTTCAACTAATTTTAATTTTGTTCATGACTCGTGCCAAAAATCATTAAAATCGAGTAATACACAATTTCACACCAAATTGAAATTTTCAGGTTTTTTAAGAGTACTATTGTAAAGGCAAATATAACGAAAGTGATCAATCTCGTAAGTTCCCAATTAGAATGCAAAAACAAGAGTGGGCAAACACCAGAGGTGCCTAGGAGAGTAAGCATCCCCTGTTGACTGGTCACACCCGGCCGTGAGCCATAGTAGTGTGTTGTTCTTTAAAACAGTGTGATGTTGTACACTGTATCAAACTTTAAGCAGAGAAAAAATCTTGCTGTTATATACTAGTATCAACTATTGATGGTGATGGTTAAGAACAATTTTATGTCACAACCGAACCATTAATTATTCTCTTTAATTATATTTTAATTAACATCGCTTAAAATTAATGTTTTCACGTATAAATAGTCCCCAGCCCCCCCCCCCCCCCAAAAAAGAGGACGGGTGGGTAAAAGGATAGCAATGACTGTGTGAAAAGTACCATTAAAAAAATCAAGTGTTGGACCCCCCCCCCCTTTCACAAATTCCTGGATCCGCCTATGCTTCAAATCATCTTGGAGGAAGCATAATGTGAGAGGTCAACATCCACTAGAAAACAAAAGGATATTAGACATTGTCGCATGTCGAATGACACTTATTTCTCAAAATTTCTCGCAGTCTTCAGCGAGAAGGATCCATCTTCTTTAGAACTGGCGAACTCCTAAGACATTTGCAAAATGTGACAGTCACATCATCCATATCTTTCAACGTAAAAAAAGGACATGCATTGTTAATCAGATTTAAATAACAATTTGAAAGTGTTCTTGTAGAAATTCAGAGTCTGAGACTCTTCTGAAATACATGTATATGAACATTAGATAGGCCGAAAATATATGTAGCGCCAAATAATGAAGTACGAATAATTCTTAGTACGATTTATTTAAATGTGCTTTCACTTTCTCGGCCATGGAGGGAGATTCGGGAACCGTTAGCAGGTAAAAACGATAAAATTCAGTTATCTGGTGAATTTCTTATTGAAAAAAAACTGCCTTGTAGCTCAAATTGTTATTATTTATCTTGATACTTACGAGGTTTTAAATGATAAACAATGGATTCATAAGATTCAGTTTGGTTAACCGTTAGGCCCCTATTTATGTTATTTAAAAAAAAAGATGACCATCGTTTGAACAAAAACATGAAAAAAGATGGATATATTATTTATTTCTAACCTTAGCTTCGGAAATCGCTCTCTGTGTCAACTCATCAATGGAACAGGTGTTCTTAGACCACAGGTATGTATATTTTTAGCAGTCGTCTAAATGTAGATTCATCATTCAGTTTAGATTTAGACTTAGTAAGGAGATAGCAGAGCTAGGGCTTGTGTAGAAAAAAATGCACAAGGGAAGACACCATTTTACATACCCGCTTGCTTCAAACGCCATTCTTTAATTTGAACAATCGTGCAAATGGCAGTTAGAAACTGTTGATATTTCGGACAGCTCGCTATGAATTTCGGAAATTCTCTTCGTCTAACCACTGAACATAGGCTTATCGTATATCGGTAGTAACAACGAACATTCTAGATTGTGTTTATGGGTTTCATCGGATTTTTTCCTGCTATATATACTGCATATGAACATTTAAAAGAAGTCAGATAGAAGGTTTAATATAACTTCGGACGGTGGTGTTGCAACTTCGGATGCATGGTGTTGTAACTTCGGACAATTTCTTAATTAGGTTGTTTCCTTTTATTCTGTGGTTCATTGACATTTTCATCTTCGCTAGCCAAGGGTGACGATACACAGTGTTTCACCGTGTATCGTCACCCTTGGCTAGCGAAGATGTGACATTTTATGCTCTCATTTTTGCACACTAGAAGCTGATTTATTTTATAATTTTATAATAGTTTTGATTTTGTTTGTAATCTTTAGATTACATATCTGTAACTTTATTGGGAAAGTAGGTCTCGGGAGGACTTCGTTTTGCCAATAAAACAAAATGGATGCTGGCGACTTTCACTTCAGAGTTAGTGAAGGTCATGTATTTAATTCAACCAATCAGATCTTAGTTACACATGCGCATATAAATAGGTGTTTTCCATTTCGTAAATATATCAAGTTCAGATTTAAATTTAGAACAAGTAACAAAAGAAACGCAAGATATAAAGCTTTTCAATTGAATGTCCGAAATATCACACCGTCGGAAATTCCAACAGTTTCCCTTAATATCCGTAAATAAATAATTTTTCTAATTGTCTGCAGAAAGAAAAGTTAAAGTATGTTGCTCACACATTCTCAGGTCGTTGATAATACAAAGAGTTAAGGGGTAAATTTAAAACAGAATGAAATGGTTTTTCTGTAATACAGTGACAGCAATAAATGATTATAATATGGTGCTTTTTGAACTGCAGGAACTTGTAGACAGGGAGCTTCAAAGAAGTAAAAAGAAAATTATTGCTGGTCTCAGTTTGTACAAGAAACCAAGGTAACGACTTTCCTCTACGTGTACTTGCATTGTTTTATTGTTTGCTTTGAAGGAGTCCTTTTTTTGTAATCTTGTAAATGTATTAGAATTTGTATATATTCATGTATACTAAGTGTGGGATGATCTATGATTCTATCAGTGAACTGATGCATCTTGATACTCAATTTGTGAATGATGATATGGATCGATACAAGTCTATTAAATATAGGATCTCCTGTGGTTTGATATGATTTATATCCAATGAGTTGTGTGTTTTATATCCCTTAGCCTTGAAGTTGGACATATATCATATCAAGCCACAAAATCATAGGAGATTCATTTTTATACGCCCATCTTCAGACGGGGCGTATTATGTCAGGGCTCGACATTAACTTTTTTACCCACTTGTCCATTCGGACAAGTGACTAGGTAATTTCCTTGTCCGAACACAAATTTTGCTTGTCGATAGAAACAATTAAAATAACATTTTAATAATAATACTATGATTGTTTTGATATTTTTATTAATGCAACTGTACCAAATTAAAAAACAGAACTGTCCTTGTTCAGTAAACAAAAATAAAAAAAACCTTTTACAGTCAAAGAATTATTTAATCACTCTCCGTCTTCCCTAGAATCGATGTCTATCGAGGAAAGGTTTCGCGCCTTCTAAACACTGACAACATTAGCAATGAAAAAAAAGTTATACTGCGCTCGACGGTGATTTCTCAATCCGCTTCAGGTGGATAAGACTTCACAAGATGCAACTGTAGTGGCACCAAAGAGTGTAGGACAAGGCGATGTTGCCCGAAACGAAAAAACCATATTTCCTTAGATTGAAAGTAAAACAATTTTAATGAACTTAGATCCCGATTTAGTCAGCAATCTCGTTTTGAGGCACAGCCTTTGTCCAACTTCGAGATACGATTAAATCATCGATAACGACAAAATACTTTCTTGGTTTTATTTTTATATATACTTCTTGAGACTTCTTTTCTATTTAATGCCTAAAAAATATCACTTGTCCAGGCGGACAAGTACTGGCAATATTAACTTGTCCGTAAACTGTTTCTGCTGGTACTGGACAAGCGTTAATGTCGAGCCCTGTATGTTTTGGCGGCGTCCGGCGTCTGTCCGAAATAGTTTGTCCAGGCCATAACTCCTGAACCTCTTTGTAGATTTGAGTAATATTTCACAGAATTGTTGCCCTGGACCTAAGGAAGTGTCATGACTTTGATCCAAGGTTATTGGTCAAAGGTCAAGGTCATTATACACATAATAGTTTTAACATTGTCCAGGCCCTAATTTTTGACTGAGTGCATAGATTAGAATAATATTTCACAGCATTGTTGTCCTGGACACAAGAAAGTGTCATGACCTTGAGCCAAGGTCACTGGTCAAAGTTCAAGGTCACATTGCACATCGTTGTTTTAACTTTGTCCGGACCGTAAGTTTTCACTAAGATCATGGATTGAAATAATATTTCACAGAATTTTTGGTCTAGACCCATGGAAGTGTCATGACCTTGATCCAAGGTTATTAGTCAAAGATCAAGGTCATTACACACATAATGGTTTAAACATTGTCCGGGCCTTAACTTTTGACTGAGTGCATGGATTGGATTAATATTTCACAGAATTGTTGTCCTGGACACAAGGAAGTGTCATGACCTTGAGCCAACATCACTGGTCAAATGTCAAGGTCGCAATGCACATAGTGGTTTTAACCTTGTCCAGACCATTAGTTTTCACGGAATGCATGGGATGGAATAAAATTTCATAGAATTGTTGGTCTAGACCCAAGAAATGTCATGGTCTTCAGCCAAGGTCAAAGGTCAAGGACACAATGTACATAGTGGTTTTAACATTGTCCGGGCCATAACTTGTCACTGAGTGCAGATATTTCAATAATATTTTATAGATTTGTTGCCTTAGATAAGGATATGTCATGACCTTGAGCCAAGGTCACTGGTCAGAGGTCAAGGTCACAATGCACATAGTGGTTTTACCATTTTCTGGGCCATGACGGGCGTATATTGCTACGTTGGCGTTGCTCTTGTTTCACATGGTTAACACCCCCACCCTTCGTTTTCTATTCATATTTTTACTGTTTGGCCCTCGAAGCCACTTTAGCCACGTCACTACGCATAAAGAAAAAGTGACTATGAAATACACAAACAAAATCTTATTTGAAATATCTCTATTCAATTGAAGTTATTTTGAAGCAGATCAGAGTAAACATTTTCATATTGACATTTTGTAAAGAATATACTCCTAATGATTCTTTACAACAGTAATATTGTTGCTTGATGTAGAGCTTGGCTATGTACACAAACTACGTAAATTATACATTACGTGTATTATTATGGGTGATATCCACAGGATAAAGGAGTAAAAATGTGATAAATTATGATACCTGACATAGTATTTTCCAAAAAATAAACGAACATTTCAAGTTGGGTATTTTTATTCTGCCTAGTAGAAAATGAAAGTAGAACCAAAAATGACAAATTAAATATAGCGGACTACATAGCGTAACTTTCGACTGGAAGCAAATCAGGGAAATGGGAGAGGTTTGGGTTGTCATTCTACAAAAGTGAAAATGGTGTTGGAACATTATTCTTAAAACTAGCTGAAGTGTGGGTTGAATAAATTTCATTGATATGCAAAGTATCACAATATGTATCATATCGTGTGTCATATTTTGTGATACGTATCGGTTCACCCAGAAATGGTATCGTTCCACCCCTAATTTTGCTGTGATGTTCTTTGTAAATCTGACTATGTTAGGCTGTTGAAATAAGATAAATGTGACTTGCAAACATTTAGTCAATAAGCCACTCGGTCCTGAAGTATAAACATTTCAATTTTCAGATGTGTTCAGGGAGAACTCCTGAAAGCAAAGAAGCTGAAAAGAGCCTCGGAAGAATTTCTATTGAAAATGAGTTCCTTTTTGGTTAGTACACTAGCTGTTTTAATTCAGTTTAAATATTCATATTCTAGTGCCTCAGTAATCTATTTTGAAGATGTAGTTTCAGTCTTGCCTTTATTTTGTAAATATTTCTTCGACATTTCTGCTGTCCGTCTGTGTGTTTTATGAGCTTGCCTTTCTACCAGGAAAAACGACTCTCAGGAACAAAATTCCTCCGTCTTGAATTATGTAGTCACAGTCAACAAGTTAAATTGTGAATTTCAGTATGCATAATTTAAGATTAATTAATAGTAAAGTTAAAAGAATGCCAAAAAAGGTGAATCGGAGTACTTTTCACTTGATTAGATTTATATATAGAAATGATTTACACAAATGAGCATCTATCCTTACAGGGATTGGATGAGCTGGAGACCTACGAACTGTTCACGTCCTTTCTGTCCAATGACTACAGAGGTTCTAAGAAAGACTTACAGGTACGTATACAGCTGGAGTGGTACTAGTTAGAACGTG
>CAJDSM010004502.1:0-13218 GCA_903981925.1 Ostrea lurida
TTGTACATTAACAGTTACCATGGCATTTTCCGGAAGTTGAAAATAAACCCATTACAATGCCGTATGACCACATTTCTTTATTAAATGTTCTCGTTTGCATAAATTAGCGGCCGCTGAGAAATAACGGCTTTATTATCGCCTGTGAGGATTACAATCATCAGGTCTTTATAAATCACCCAATGCAAATTAAGGAACTGTAGAGTTTCATTTTGAAAAATGTCTTGCCAAGCTGACAATACGCCCTGTGTTTAAGTTTTCAGAAAGAACATCTCCTTAATTAAAAAAAAGAAATTAATTAATTTTCTGTATATTAATTTTATTCCAGACGCTGCAGACTATGCACCTTTTTGTGTTGAATTTATGTGCATGCTTTGAAACGGAATATTTTTTCCTCGTTGAAAACGAAGTGAACAAATATTCGCTGATGGGAAATTATTTTTCGAAACGTACCAAATACGGTGAACCAAATTTAGTATCATATATTTTCATATTGTATTTGTAAATTCGGTCTAATCGATTCTCCCGTTCTGCAATGATCTGTGAGTATTATACCTAATTCAAAGGAAATTTAAACTGGCAGTATGACGGCTATACATTCCACGATACATAATGATTTCATGTTTGAAAGAGAAAACTTAACACAGCGTGTATCTTATATTATATAATGTATAACTAGCCTAAATGACTTTATTTCATTATACTCATACTTGTAATTAATTAAATACTGCTACTAATTATATATCATAGGTGTAGGGTTGTTTTATAGAAAGGGGGGGGGCAAACTTCTAAATTATTGACAAGCAAAAAATAAAATAAAAAATAAATAAATAAAAAATAAATAAAAAAATAAAGAAAAGAAAACTAGAACTAGATGTGGGGATGTGGTGCAAATTTCTAATTATGTGACATGTTGCAGAAAAAAAACCTCACAAAAGTGGGGGGGGGGGGGCAAATAACATACCTTTGCTCACCCCCACTTTCAAAGGTGTGTGGTATGGGGATAGGGGGAGGGGCATTTGGCCCGCTCTTCTATCTCTCTCTCTCTCTCTCTCTCTCTCTCTCTCGTCGCTCTCTCTCTCTTCTCTCGTCTCTCTTCTCTCTCTCTCTCTCTCCATGTATATTAAACATGTCTTATTGTAAGGTATTGATAATTATTTAATATCATATATCACACAATTGCATTTAGAATTATTAGTCCAACACGCCCGACTGACAGGGGGTATAGATTTTTATATACTGCGTCAAAATTATATCGAGATTTAGTTACCTTCACAGGTTGTAAAAGAGAATTAGATACATATATCTTAATTAAGATTATCTGTCAGATTGCCCAACATCTACATTATATTTGGAAGGGAAAAGAAAAGTGTTCTGTCCTTACCTGTGGACAATGAATTGTTTGAATAAAAAATGGTGTTGGTTAAGTCGTTCATTCTCTCAAGAAGGTTTTTTTTTTTTTTTTTTTGCAATTAAATGTCAAGGTCATCAAAACTCGAAGGTGCTTTACGAAGTGAAATTAAAATAATGTAGGATATTGTGACGTGTTTCATTCCTAGTAGTTAGATAGTTCTTCACATTTAATTTTGAATACGGGTTACTCGAGATCCTGGCGGCCAACAGGGGAAGCTTACTCCTCCTTGGTACATTATCCCAATTCTGGTCCGTCGGATGGGACGTTAAAGGGATAGTATTGCTCTTTTTGGTGAAAAAATTTTCTCACCTCAAATCATCTTATCCCTTTCAAATATAACAAAAACAGATATATGAATAATATTTTGCAACATAGAAATGACTGTATGTTCCTTAAACTTACGATTTGAACAACCTTATGTAGAGTAAATGGAATTTTTGTCCAGGAAGCCAAAAATTAATGGGACATGTTTTAGAGATCATAAACGGTTTAGATTTGGAAATAAATGCACATAAATGCATAAATATTTCATTTTAAACAGAAAATCACTTGTATGAGTCATATAGGCTCATTTTGATTCATTTTTGTTTTGACAAAATGAGTGACACTATCCCTTTAAAGGCCGCCCAGTGTCAAGATCACAGCCTCCTTGGCACGCAAAAGATCGTTTCCCTGATGTTCGAAAAAGAGTAGGCTCACTGAGGGCCGTCAGGGAAATTTCAACACTCAAAACCAGACATTGTAGTCAGCTAACCGCCGTGAAATGGCTGAAATATTGCCAAAATTGAGTAAAACATTGAATAATCAATCATTCTGGTATATCCAGGGGTCCATTTAAAACCCTTTTTTAATTGCGTATCATTTACAGGATTTATAAGATGAACCGCTGTTCATTGTCTTCACGTATCCATTCAATCCTTTGAAATCCGTTCTTTTTTGTATCGATCAGTGTTTGTTATCTTCACCTTTTTATTTACAGGTTCCCCGCGTGTAGCGTTCACGTCTCAGATCAGTCTAGAGGGCGCTATTTCTGACGTCAGAAGGAACCAGACGATCGTGTTCGATTTAGTCGAATACAACTTAGGAGGAGGCTATGACCCAAGAAGCGGGAAATTCAAATGTGAAATCGCCGGAAGTTACGTGTTTTTCTTCAATATCTTGACCAGGCCTCATATGAGGCTTGGAGTGGACCTAACCATTAATGGAGAAACGAGATCGGCCTGTGCGTACTCTGGGGCGGATCCAAACTTTAGTGTTAATGGAAGTAATATGGTTGTTGTGCATTTGGACAAAGGGGACGAAGTTTGGGTCCGCGCTCACAAGAGTCGAGATCCGCCACCCGGTGTTATGTTGTCAAGCTTTGCAAACAGTTTTGCAGGATTCCTTCTTTACGAGGATTAATTGGGGGCACTAACATGTTTTAATTCATTACTTTAATAATCGAATGGCATCCGACATCTTGTATACACTTGCATTTATTCATATAGACTATACATGTACTGACTAGTGTTTACTTCTGTATCATTTTATTTACATGTAAAGGGATATGGGGTCCACTACGGCCTGTATTACGATTTTATATTCATCTGTCTTATCGTTCATTACTTCCATTAAAGCAGCACTGATGTTTCTGAAATCGGATGTGTTTAGTTAGATAAATCTTTTGTATGCCAAATACCATAAAATCAATTTAAAATACACAACCAGTTTGCTTTTATAGAACATACATGTATGAACTCTCAATTTGTTTTGACACTCACGCAGAGAGGTACACAGAGGTACACATGTGGACTGTGCACAGCGCTGATAATCTTATTACAGGCGAAACGCATACCCAATAATACAAAAGAAAACCCAGCAGCTTTTGATTTCTAACTTGAAATTGAACAAAGAACTGAAAAATGGTAATCACAGACACTCATTAATGTTTACATTTCCAATAGTTTTGCCTTTGATATCTTTACTGTACNTTGAAAAATGGTAACCACAGACACTCATTAATGGTCACATTTCTAATAGTTTTGCCTTTGATATCTTTACTGTACCAATCGAAATAACAACGATTTCTTGATGAATGTGGTGCAATGGTCAAAATAGTGCGCGTATGAATTTTCATAGAGTCTACGTCTATTCCAACGATTGTAAATTCTGACAGAAATAAACGTATAATGTAGAAAATAAACGTCATTCTTAAAAATATATACATGCAATGAAAGATTGCACTGCAAACCATTTCATCGGCATGACGCTTATACTTTCATAATAGAAAATCGTGAAAACGATAATTCATAACGAAAAGAAAAAGATACCAAAATACTCCATGTTTTGAATTTCAATATATTAGCTTGGTATATTCTAAAGTCTTTTAATAGTTTATTTTAATGTGTTTTACTAAAAAGATTTGACACGAACCATTTTTTACACATTATAAATTCATACTTTAGCGACATGTTCTTCTCGACGCCCTAGGGGAAATATGCAAGATGAAGAAATAAACTTGATATTCTGTTTTCAAGAAATATCTTTAAGTGTATTTAATCCATTTCTGGATTATGAAGGATTGCTCCGAGATTCGGTTCAAATGTCAAGTCAAGCAGAATCTTCGCAAATATTTAACGGATTTAGCAATATTTAATTAAAATACATAGCAAATGTCAAATAAAATTGTGTATTTTCGGTTTTATCAATTGACACTCTATCATTGATTATTCAAAGAACTGAGTATACTGTCTATGTTCCATCTGATTCTATTAATCCAACAAGTGCTTGTATTTTCACGTTATGCAGTATTTTGCTGCATTGGAAAACAACACACACATGTACGATATTGGTCACTGCAACCGACAACCTGGCAGCATTTTCAAACCTTTATAATTAGTCATCAGAAAACTGATAAAATACTATGAATTTCTTAACCTCTTGATAATACTTTATTAATTTGAGGCCTAAATAGGTAGGCCAGAGCTACTCAGGAAAACACAGTGCGACAAGCTCCTGAAGATGGACAGTCCAAATCCCATAACTCTTGGATGTGATATCGATAGTCTCCTAAACATTGTCACGATAGTTTAATCGTAATTCCAATCATAGAGATGTAACCAAATTAATTTTAGATATAGATTTCTGGAGGTGTAGATTAAGGATAAACAATATGTAGTATATCATCAATAGGGCTGACCTCCTTTTGAGAATGAAAATATAAATTTCAGCATAGATACAAAATACATGTATATTCCTTTTAAATCTGATCACCAGTGGGCTGCCGATGTGTAATTCGAGCGTTGCAGTCTGATAGGGATTTTATTTACTTTTTTTCAAATCGCTTTCTATTAAAACTGTTTCTTTTTTTAATTAAGGCAAGTTTGAAACTTTGCAGCTTTGAATACTATTCCATTTTGAAAATCTGGATCGCAATTGCTTCTTGAAAGTGAACTATTAGCATATGATGTGATAAGGAAGCGAGAAGATATGCTAAATGAGGTATTTAAAGCTGCAAGTTATGCATTGCCCTTATTAAAAAGTAAAAAGGTATTAATAGAGGATTTTGAAAAAAAGTATTAAATCCCTATCAGATGACTCGAATTACATGACCGGCAGCACAACTGGTGTTATCAATTTTAAAAGGATATACATGTATTTGATCTAATGCTAAAGTTATTATATTTCATTCTCCAAAAGGAGGTCAGCCAATATTGATGTAACTAATATTTTTTTTATTACACTCAGAAATCTATATCTTAAATAATTGTGGGTTACATCTCTTGATTGGAATTACGATTAAAACTATGGTACAAGTTAGGAGACTATCGATATCACATCCAAGAGTTATGGGAACTTTGACTGTCATCTTCCACGAGCTTGTCAGCACTATTTTTCCTGAGCTAGCTCATGGCCTACCTATTAGGCCTCAAATTAATAAAGTATTATCAGAGAGTTAAGAAATTCATATATCTTTTATCGTTTCTGATGACTAATTATAAAGTTTCTGGAAAGAATGCTGCAGGTGTGTGGAATTGCGTGACAATATCGTACATGTGTGGTTGTTTGTTTCCGATATGCAGCAAAATGAATGATAACGATGACAATAGCACTTTGTTGGGGTTAATAGAATCAGATTGAGACATAGACAGTATACTCAGTTCTTGAATAATCAATATAGGTGTAATGATAAAACCTGAAATATCTATAACAAATATTATAGACATTTGTATAATTTGTATATATTTAATATATGTTGCCTCTTCGTTAAAATATTGCGGAAAAGATTCTGTGTTGAACATTTGAACCGAATCTCGGAGACAATCCTTCATAATCCAGAAATGGATTAAATACACTTAAGATATTTTTATAGAAAAAAAATACCTAAATCAAGTTTATTTCTTCATCTTGCATATTTCCCCTATAGGCGTCTGAGAAGAAAATGTGCTAAAGTATGATTATAATGTGTAAAATGGTTCGTGTGTAAATCTTTTTAGTACAACATTAAAATAAACTATTAAAGACTTTAGACTATAGGGTATCAAATACTCGTATTGAAATTAAAACCATGGAGTTTTTGGTATCTTTTTCTTTTCGTTATGAGGATCGTTTCACGATTATTCTTTATGAATATAAGCGTCATGCCGATGAAAATGGTTTGCAGTAGAATCTTTACTTGCATGTATATATTTTAAGAATGAAGTTTATTTACTACATTATACGTTTATTTTGTTCAGAATTTACAATCTTGGAATAGACGTAGACTCCTGAAAATTCATACGCGCCTATCTAGAACATTGCACCACATGTCATCAGGAACATCGTTTTCATTTCGATTGGTTACAGTAAAGTATCAAAGGAAAAATATTGGAAATGTAACATTCATGGTGTCTGTGATTACCATTTTTAGTTTCTTTGTTCAATTAAGTTAAGAAATCAAAAGGCTGCTGGGTTTTCTTTTTATTATTGGGGTATGCGATATTGCCTGTGAATAAGATTATGAGCGTGTGGCAAGTCCACATGTGTACTCTGTTACTCTCTGCGTGAGTGCAAAAGACAAATTGAGGTCAAAGTCGTGTCATAATAGCATAACCGTGCGTTTGTTGTTATTTTAATTTGATTTTATGGTATTCTGGCTCAAAAGATTTATACTTAACTACACCCTGTTCAGAACATCAGTGTGGCTTTTAGAGATGGAAGTGAATGAACGAGTAAGACGATGAAATACAAAATTGTCGTAATACAGGCGTTAGTGGACTCTTCCATATCCTTGTATAGTCTGAAATATAAATGATACAACATAAAGACCTAGTACAGTACTGATTAAGTACTATATAATAAATGCAAGGATATAGCAATGTCGGATTGCATCGATTATTAAAGATATGAATTAAACTGTTAGTGCCGCAAGCATTAATCCTCGTAGTGACGGATCCTGCAAACTGTTTGCAACTTGCAAGCATAACACCAGGGTGGCGCCGATCTTGATCTTGTATCGCGCGGACCCAAACTTCGTCCTGTTGTACCCAATGCCAAACAGAACCAATTACTCCATTAAACTAAAGCTGGCAGTCCGCCCAGAGTACGCCAGGCGATGTCGTTTTTCCATTTAATGGGTTAGGTCTACTTTAGCCCTCATAGGGCCTGGTCATGATTATCTAAGAAAAAACACGTTAACTATTCCGGGCTCGGATTTCATATTTGATTTCCCGCTTTTGGTCAATAGATTCCTCCTAAGTATAGTTATTCGACTAATGAACACGATCGATTAGGTATGCTTCCGACGATCAGAAATCTAGCGCCCTCTTAGACTGGATTGAGACGTGAACGCTACCGCGGGCGAACTTAATAAAAAGATGAAGATATACAAACATCTGATCGATACAAAAAAGAACGGAATTTCAAAGGATTGATGATACGTGGCAGACATGAACACGGTTGTTTTATAAAATCTGTTAAATGATACGCAAGTTACAAAGGGTTTATAATGGGACCTTTGGATATACCAGAATGAGATTGGTTATTCTCATGTTTTTACTCAACTTTGTGACAGATATTTTAAGCCATTTCAAGGCCGGTTGGTGACTAACAATGTTCTGGTTTTGAGCGTGTTGAAATTTCTCCCTGACGGCCTCAGTGACCTACTTCTTTTTCGAACATCAGGCGAAACGATCTTTTGGCGTTGCCAAAGAGGAGTGTGATCTTGACACTGGGCGGCCTTTAAGGAGATAAGTGGTCACATCATTTCTGTCAAAACAAAATGATCAAAATCTGAGCCTAATTGGATCATTACAAGGTGTTTTCTGTTTAAAATGGAAGATATTTGATGCATTTTACGCTGTGCATTTTTTCAAGTCTAAAAACGTTTATGATCCTTCTAAAACGTGTCCATTAATTTATGGCTTCCCTGTGAAAAAATATCGCATTTACTCTACAATAACTGTTGTGTCAAGTCGTACGTTTAAGGAAATACAGTCATTTCCTATTGTTGCAAAACATATTATTCATATATAGTCTAAGTTTTTTTGTTATATAGCTTTGAAAAGGGATGAGGAATTAGATTTGGTGAGAAAATTTTTTTCACCAAACACGAGCAATTCACTTATCCCTTTTTAATCGTCCCACCGACGGTACCAGAATATGGGGTATGTTTACCAAAGGAGGATAAGCTTCCACCTGTTGGCGCCAGAGATCTCGTAGTACCCGTATTCAAAATATAAATAGTGAATAACTATATAACTACTAGAGAATGAAACAGTCAACTAAGTATCCTACCATCTTATTTTATTTACTTCGTTAAAGCACCTTTCCGTGCATGATTGACTGAATCATGATTTAATTGCATATAAAAATATAAAAAGAAAAAAAATTGCTTTAGCAGAGAATAGTAACGACTTAAAACAGCAGTCATTTTATTATTCAAACAACTGTTCATTGTCACAGGTTAACAGGAAGAACACCTTTTGTCCTTTGTTCCGCTTCCAATATATGTACGGATCGATTGGGCAATTCTGAAGGAACTAATTTAATTAGTACATTGATAAATCTAATTTCTTTTACAACCTGTACGAGTACTTAAATCTCGACTATAATTTTGACCGCCAGTATATATAAAAATCTATTACCCCTCGTTCCTAGTTACCAGGGCGGTTCTGGGACTAATAATCTCCTTAAATGCAATTGAGTGATGATATAATGATTTAAGTATTATTCAATACCATCAATAAGCTGTTTAATTCATGGAGAGAAAAGAAGACTGAGCGAGAGAGAGAGATGACGAGAGGATGTGTGGAGAGGAGAGAGAGAAGCAGGACACGTGATAGAGAGAGCGAGATGCAGGAATTGGCCTCCTCCACTCCCATACCCACACCTTTGAAACGTGGGGGTGAGCAGAAGTTGTTATTTGCCCCCCACCCTTTTGTGAGGTTTTTTTTCCTGTGCTAACATTACATTTAGAATTTTGCACCACATTCCCCACTCTAGTGATTTTTAGAAGCCATCCCCCCCCCAAATAAAAAAAAATTTAGTTTTACTTTTCTTATTTTTTATTTATTAATATTTTATTATATTTATTTTTTATTTTATTTTTTGCTTGTAAAATATTAGAAGTTTGCCCCCCTTTCTAAACAACCCTACACTATGATAATATAATTGTAGCAGTATATAATTAATTACAAGTATGGTTTAATTAATAAGCAGTCTTAGGCTAGTTTATGAAGTATATAAGATAACCTGTTAAGTTCCTTAAAATAGATATTATCGTGATGTATAGCGTATACTTTCTTTATGAATAGTATATGAAGTGTAAGGTGATAATATCACAGTATATGCAGACGTAATTGAGAATTGTATATTACAGACGTATATTAGATAACAGAATGTAGAGTATTCAATAAATTGAAAATATATTGGTACTAATTTTAGGTTACAGCTATTGTGGTACGTTTGAAACAATAATTATTTCATCAGCGAATATATATATGTTAACTTCGTTTTTCAAGAGGAAAAAATATTCCGTTTCAAAGCTTCATCATAAATTCAACAAAAAAAGTGTGCATAGTCTGCAGCCCGTCTGTGAATAATTAATATAACAGATTAATTTATATTTCTTTATTTTAATCTTAAGGAGATGTTCTTTCTGAATAACTTAAACAGGGCCTTTGTAGTTGGCAAAGACATTTTTCAAATGAAACTCTAAAGTTCTTAATTTTGCATTTGGGTGATTTTATAAGACTGATGTTTGTAATCCTCACAGGACGTTAATACAAGGTTAATTTCTCAAGCTGGCAGTAATTTTGAAGCGTAACGAGACATTAATATAAAGAAACTCGATGGTCATAAGAGCATAATGTAATGGGTTATTTTCACTTGGGAAAATGCGCAGGTACTGTCTGAATTGTACAACCAGGGAGGAAAGTAAAAAATACTTTCTTCGAAATACAGTAAATACATAATAAATGTTTATTTTCAGGCGCGGAGGTCTTTAACATGTTAGAGTGCACTGTCGCCTTGGTCAAAGTTTCTCGTTTATGTGCTATCAGTGTATTGTAACTAACGACTCGTAAAGTCCGGTGTGCCAAGGTAGTAGAATAACTTAAGGGACTAAACGCATCAGATTCTTCTTTCAGAAACAAAGATAACTAAGATCTGAGTTTCTATTCAAATAACCGTCAGATCACATTCGTGTATAAATTGGAAAAGATCGCTTTTTTTCTTAATAAAGTAAGTTAATATGTGATTTTTCCTTCAATATCATTATATTTTTTTTTATATTTGTGTGAATGCGTTCCACAAAAATTATGCTGTTGTACATGTCTCGTTCATTACTGGTGCATTTGAAGATGGTAATTACACATCTAGATTTTGTAAGGCGAAAATAAAATATATTACGCAACTTATATCTAAGTGATATCTTTTTATTATTTTTTTATTGCATTTTTGCTATATTATGGATTTGTAATTTCTGTACTATTAATAGTCTCACAATTGAAGATGCGTGAAATAACATTTGAGTTGAAAAATTCATATACAGTTGATGAAGATATGAAATGATTATTGTTTATTACTGTACATTTTGGTCATAATATGTTTACGATATTGTATGTATGTCAGGTGGATTAACGAGCACTTAGGACAGCTTCGTGATACTGCTTCTTCTTATGTTTAACTGTCTGTGATTATTATTTCAGAAAAGTACGTAAATTACACATTATTTTTATATTTAGGAATTAAATATCAATTCTGTTATTTCTGATGTTTCATGTCCTATGAAGTACGGGAAGCTAATATTTATATTTTAATTTAATAAATTGATTTAAAGTTATAATTAAGGACAATTAATCATTTTAAAGAATTCAATATTATAGATTTCAATTTTCCCTCCGGGCGTTTTTCACTATTATAAAGTAAGGCCATTTCTGACTAGTAATTAAATTTACAAACACTTTGGAAGTGAAAAATAATAATGCAACACCCCTTTTTGTGTTAGAATTATCTTATACGATTTGGTAAGTGTTTTGCTGTTTTGAGAAAAATGGTTTTAAAATTGATGTTTCATAGATTACATAATGCATCTAATACAGTCAATGGTTCCATGGAAACATGTGAGATATTGTCCGCTTTGACAATGCATAATGGACAAAGGGACTTTACTGTTATTGTGTACTTTTGGTTGATACACCAAATATGGTATTTTTCCAAGTATTGATTTTAAGTTATTGCCTATTTTGTACCATTTTTTTGTTGAAATTCTGGAGATCTATTATTTTAGTAACATATTCTGCATGGATGCATCCGGTGAAAAAAAATACTCACAATAGGGTTTCATTTTTGTATAGTGGTAACGTATTATAACGTTCGATCTCGACTCAATCCCTGAACGGTCGATTTGCCACCCTTTGCATGATTCTTTTACGTGGAACAGCACTTAGTATTGCCGTAATTAATTGTCAATAAATATCCCAGTAATCGAAAGCTTAGAAATGGATAACTCTATAATGGTCCTTACTTTGTAGTTCCGTTGGGGACGAATATTAAATCGACCATATTAATGGCAAATCATATACATCCGTCAATGATCTGAATTGTCCTGAATAAAAGCCACCGTCAGAGATTTCGTCTTTTCTGTAGAAGCTTTTTTGATCACTCTGCCTCATGAAGAATTATTAAAATAGGGTTAGCTATAAATGGAAGCACAATTCGTGCCCTATAGGCAATTGCCAAAACATTGTTCGGAGACTGAGTGTCCAAAAAAACAAAGATTTGTCAATCGTAGCAACTCAGCATTGCTTAAATATCAACTTTCAAAGTACCTGGAGAGGAGCATGTTAGCTAAACTATTTTGAATGGCTAATCCCTAGATAAAGAATATTGTTCCCTTTCTCTACTTTTGTTAATTCTATAATGTAACAATATTGGTCTTAATTTATCGTGCAGGATGGTCGTAAGTTTTGAATCATAGTGCTTTGATGTTGTTGATATTGGACGAGGTTCTGGGATTTCAAAATCACTAGAAGTTCTTTAATTATTTTTTAGGAATCCACATCTTGATTTACATACCATCTTTCTGGAATGTAGTTCACATTTGCTTTCTGAAGTTGCTCCTTGAGAGCTGTATGATTCTCGTAAAGTAGTAGGAAAGGCCTTGGTGAGCAATCTTACTAGATGAACGATATATTTTTGTTTTGTAAATGGATTTATGAAGTTTTGGAATGGGTCCAGTATTTAGGTCGTAGTTCATATTCTTCCGTCGGTTACTGGGAATATTAATATTGTTTAAAACCTGAAGCAATTCGATTTTGGAAGTTTGTCTTGAATAGAGCAGTAGGAGTGTAAGTTAAGGTTAGCAAATGTGGAGTAAATAGCATTCGTTTAAAATTGCAGTTGTAGTGGATGAGTGCCGTGCAGATAAATATCTGTTGCAAGATGTCGGCTGGAACCGGAACATATTTCTTCATGTGACCTATCTAATCATGTGATCACTTCCGGTACGAAACACAAAAGGATATATGTTACGGCGACTTTAATACTGCTAGTTTGTCTAAATGACGAGGATTTCAAATTCTTCTTCATACTGTTTAATCCTTTCAGACCACTGTCTTCTTTTAACATATTTGCCGCCATTCGATCGTGGCTTTAAATTTCGACAGAATTATAATGAGATGAAGTATATGTCGCCAATTAAATGGACTGCATGTTCTCTGAATTCGACCTTTTTGAATAAAAGATGATCTAGAATTCCTCATTTCTATAATATTTACAATCACTCGTGTTAACGAATATTCGCTGCTGGACTATGTTGAAAGAAGACGAACAAGAACAAGTGGGTGGGATTATATATGATATTGGGTCATTCGTTGTAGTGCATTGCCACGACGTTGACTCTCGCTGTGTGAATTATTTTCGCCGATGCATTTTCATGTCGGGAATGCAGGGTGGAGATCTTGAATTGGAATAACTATGCAGGCAACTACCTGACTGATTTGAACGTTTTTAACTGACGACAGAAATGTTTGCTCTATGTTTGATGGCATCATTTCTTTTTAACTAAGTGAACTTCAGCATATCAGGAACGGCGGCAGGATTTCGCAGGATTACTATCCATAATCCGCGGGTGTGGCTTAAGAGCTTGTGATGGCAACATCCAAATCATAGTATTCAACTCCACATTCTACTGTGAAAAATTCCAAGAGTAACTTAGCATTTTGGCATCTCTAATGATTTGTTCAAAACTCTCTATGGAACTGACTAAAGTTTGAGTCGGATGTGATGGACGCTAACCGATTGGTTGTACGTATAGACACAAATAGTGAGACGACAGAGTGTACATC
>CAJDSM010004505.1:0-10812 GCA_903981925.1 Ostrea lurida
CTCAGTGCTACCACCTCACCTTTGTTCAGGGGGTGATTGTGGATGCATTATAATTATCAATAGCATTAAAGCACATATCACTACATTTGTAAACACTACGTACCAAGTTTGGCCCCATCCCTACTCTAGGGATTACCAAATTTACATCACTATGCATTTTAGTTTGTCTTACACATGTGAGGCTGTAGAGAAAAAGATTTTTTGAAAATTGGTCACTCTTTGCCCACCCTAAGGCCCCAGGGTGCAAAGAGTCCAGTAATTTTACATTTTAGTGTGCTCTTGTCCCAACAAATTCTCATACCAATTGAAAACAATTGGAATTTAGTTATGAAGAAAATTAAGAAGCGTTGCAGTTGGTCAACATGGCAGACAGTGATGGATGCAGACCAATGGTAAAACGTCACCTCAATAACAGAAATTTTAAGCAGGACAGATAAAGGTCACAAGCATTGCAGAAAAACATTCCATAACCTGCTAACAATACGGTTAAAGTTACCTGCTCGCAGCCACTGTGCTAATGTTCTTACATTTAAAGAAGATGACTGATGAACTTTGGGAATAAAGGAGCGTGAAAATATATAAATGTATATATTTACATTTGCAACTGTTTTTCCCTACATAACACTATCCTAGCGGCATATGTATTTATCACTCAAGTCCTATATGAGATCAACAGACGGCAAGACTGATGCTATAATATTTCGTTGAAATAGTAGTTCAACACTCGGTATACTTTTACTAAGTATTACAGAAAGTCTTTAATAAATGAAAATACAAAAACACCAAAAAATTTTTTTAGATTTTATTTTTTTCCTGTCAGTGGTACATTCGTCAAAAATAAAAATATTTCTATAAAACCTGTCAGTGTCGGTATATACCTTTTAGTTGATGGATGGGATGTAAATGCTATGACAAAAAAGCATGAGCTCCTGGCCGGCCACAAACCCAAGAAATCCCCATACAGAGAATTCGTACAGAGAATCGCTTCCTATTTCAAATGTGTATCCTCTTACGCCTGTCTGTTACTGCGCAATGTGTGTGGACAATCTTTCATCATTTCATTTCCGTCGGTTAGAATTTCAACCATCTCATCTTTTAACTTTTATATAGAAGGTATTGCAAATGGCCTGGAATACACAAGACGCTTGTCATGAAACACAACAAAAAAGATTTCAAGGGTAAATTGATGGGTGTGCATGCGCAAACGCTTTATCCGACGAAATCGAACTATGAAATCCAGCTAGTGTACAATGCACTTCCACCATGTCTGCAGTGAGGCAACAGATCCAAGAGCTACAAACTTCTTTTAAATCAACTCTGTACAAGACGCACTCTTCTTCAGCTGTGCAAATGTGGTACACTGCTTGCTCTCTAGCTGAAAAAGGTGCCTTCGTCTGGATTTAGTACGATATTTGTAAGTCTCTAAAGTGTAAATCAAATTTTCACCACCGCACTGGGCCATTACAGCCATGAGTGACTGCATGATGGCATGTTTCCAGTCACGCCAGATCATGTTTATGTGGGACAACGGGAGCATCGTTGAAAACTATAACAAAAATTATCAGTCACGAAATGTCAGTGAGTGTCATGTTTGTCAACAATACAAATCCAGATCCGTCACTACCTTCCTGCATGTCAGTTCTTTCAGAGAATTATCTCTGGTCCCTACTGTCCTGTCTGGACATGATTTTGCCTACACTGACGATGCGCCGCCCTGTCTTTCAGTTCCCCACCTCAGTCTTCTATTAACTCCGTAATGTCCACGAAATATCTCTCAATCGGTCTTCAATCAAAAAAAAAAAAACTGTCTTCCTTTCAAAAATGACACCGCATCACAACTTGTTAGTATAACGTTTGCTGCGCACCCAAACTTCGCCGAATTCATAATTATCAGTTTTTCCAAAATTAGACAAGAAGATGGTTTCCAATTCAATTACATTTTTGAGAAATGCTATATGTCTTGTTAATATAATTGCTTTTTCGCGTCCTAATATTGAAATCAGCTCTTCATTTCAGGACTTGTTTTTGTGTTCGTCCATTCTTGGAGACGAGCGTTATGTGGTCAAACATATTGTGAAATGTATGGAAACATGTTGCTAACACCAATTCACAGCAATGATTTATCAATCGAAAAACTGTAAATATAAGTAATAAGGTATCATTTTAAAATATTTATCGAGATATAAATAGGGTTAGGGCGTTATGTAATTTGATAACTTTACTTATCCGTATTTATATCTCGATAAATATTTTAAAATGTTACCTTATTTCTTAAATAAATATACCAAATGGTTAACAAGGAATCATTCAAGGAAAAGATTTCTCAACTTACAAGCATTCTGAGAGTATTGCATAAGCGATTCATGTCCCTTACTGGTGCCCTCATTTACTGATTTAAATCAATAGACATTTTGTGTTGTATGACCTTGAAATGTGACATCACACCATGTTTACCAGTATCAAATTAGTTAGATGTTTCATTGTTCGTACAGTTGACGCATGTTTGAAGTTTTTATCAGGGATTAAATAGTCTTATGGAGAACTCTATAAAATTTATAATTAACATATAACTTATATGCTGAATGTCACATGGTAGAGTTTGGTTTATAATATTATGGGGAAAAAAAACAACAACCAAGAATTTCAAAACTCTGTCATTGTGCAATGTAGCATTTACCTATAGGAGCTCTTTATGAAATGACCATCTACATTTCATATTAGAATAGATGGTGTCAAATCTTGATAGGATGAAAAATTTGTGACAAGCCCCTGTTGTTTCAATGCAGTTCAAATCAAATCTGAGTTATGCAACACTAAACAACACACCAAAATAACAAGCATATCTGCATTTTAATTAAAATGTTTGAAATAAATGACTTCAAAGCTGATTTCAAATACATGTACCAGCAATTTCATTTGGATTGCTAAGTGTGGTAAATTGGAGTATTGCCACATGATCAGATTTGTTCACCGACTACAGAAAAAATACTCCCATGATTCAACAGATTTTATACATTTTTTCATTGATCTGCTCTTTTTTTTTTTTGGTGATTTAATACCGAGGTTGAAAACATTCTATAAAATTTTGGGTACTGGATGTACAAACATACTTGACAAACTTCAGACAAAACTGTGTGAAGAATTTTCGAGACGATGCCAGATTGTCCCTTATGACTGGTAGGTTTTGTTTTAAATGGCCAGTGATGGCCGATATGTAACCACTTTGATCTCCCACCGACTCAACGGAGGACCACGACATCTGAAAGAAAGTCAAAATGAACTTGACTTATTACATACATGTAGTAAGGCCTTAATAAAAAAAAAATTTCCTAGGTTCTCATAGAAAGACCAATGCTTACTTCAGTCAAGGAGCACTGGAATTACACGTCAAGATTATTGTAACCATCAATAAATGTGAATTCAAATAAATCTACACAAAATTGTATCTAGTGACACAGAATGATCACAGATTTGTATGTCGTTTCTGACTTGGTGTACACGAAGCTGAATAAAGTACTCTATTGAATTACCTTGCTCATTGCTGTAAGTGCTGGTTCGCAGGCTGTCTCCAGATCTTGTACCAACAACTGTATACAGTTGGATATTACACTGTAAAATAAAAACATTTTCTCAAATGTATTGGTCATGTATAACATAAACATGATTCTAACAAGCCTATGGGCCACACTGCTCACCTGAGTGACCTTAGCCCTGCCATTGTTTAGCTTTGTTGTATTTTTTAAAGATTTAAACCAATTTTAATTTCCATGGAAATTTTTGACCCTATTGGCCCAACTTGCAAAAGGATCACACAAATGAAAGTAAAGTCACATAACGATATCCTGACAATGCCTGTAACACCAATAGTGACTATCATGACCAGAGCTGATAAGTTTTTTGAGCACAAAGTGTATTTACTCGTGATTTTTCAAATCAAATGCTGATTTTTTCTTCTTGACAAAAGTTTAAAGGTATATTGCTTTTGGTATGTTTTAATTCCATCGTGGACAGAATTTCAATAATAGATAAGGCAGTAATTGTTAGAAATCTAATGTGTTTAATTTTTTTTATTGAGTCGATCATCAAGTCCTTGCGTTCAACTCTTAGCAATCTTCTTCAAAGTGCCGCTTAAAAAATCACTTCCACTTTGTACCTGAACTGATTTAATGACTTACGGTAGATCATACTTATTTTTTCGCATATTGTTCATTGTCCAAATGCCATATTTGAAATACTTAATACATATGTATCACACATTTCGAAAATTCAATACGTAATTTAGTAACAAGTTATGGCATTTTCTGCAAATTACGCACATTTTATCTGGTGCTCTGATGACCTTATCGTGTTCTAGTTAAGAAAGGGTTACTAGGTCATACATCACGGTAATAAATGAAAGATAAGTATACCATACAATGAAAAACTATAATCTTAAATAGTCAGGAAAGATACTCAATATTTAGTCAGGACTTTAAAAAAGAGTGCAGGTCACAAGATCAAACAATTCTATATCACATGGTTTTTGTTTATAAAGAATCTATATATAAATATGAATAGCCCTACTTTAAAGGGGCATGGACACGTTTTGAGCTAAATTTCTATAGCAGTCCGAACCTCGTATTCTTGACTTGATGGGAACAGAAGAAAAAGTTCAAGTATCCGTGCATTCAGATTATCAAGGGTAAAGTACTTAGACAATAGGTAGCTGGGACTCTAAATCATTTCAAACATAACATGGTATTCGAGATAACAAGTGTTTGAGATAAGAAATTCAACTGTATTTGCATTTTTATTGTTTAAAAACTGCTTGACCAGTTATTCCTAATGGTCAGCAAAAATTAAAATGTCATTTAAGTACAAGTAAGATATCGCTCTCACAATTCATTGGTTATGTAAACGAGGCTCGTGCATGTTTTTGTTTACATAAGATTGCTTACAGAAAATATCTGTTTAAAACAAAATGAGATGCAAGAATGCTAGAAACTGTTTGTGTTCAGAAATGACTGTATTTGAAAAAATTTCCTTTTATTGAAGATTGCGGCAATGCTTCAGATCAATCCACACATCATATCACAGACCAAGTCTGTCCTTCACTCTCAACAATGACCAACACCATTTCACCTTTCACAATTTTTAGGATAAAACATGATAAACAATAGCACAAGTTTGTAGATAACTGGCGCAAATTTTTTGTAGGAGTCAAGGAAACACTTAGGATACCATAAACTAGATACCAGGCAACTAGTAGGCTTTGCTTAGTGTGAGGTGCCATGGAAACCCATGCCAACACGCATGGTGGCAGGCATCAAGTGCAACGCTTTCACACCCTGTCTCTGCTGCTATCTGGTTTAGACTTAACTACCTCAGCTGTAGCCTCTCCTCTTCTTTATAGAGGTAGATGGGGACTGAGCCACTGAATGCTGCAGACCCCAAGCGTAGTTTTACCCGTTTTCCATACATTTACTATTCCATATGTCGGCATTTTAAGCTTCCATGCTTAATGCACAGCATGATACTCCCTCATTGCTTTGATGCAGATGGGCAGAGACAAAGGGTTAAGCTTGTGCCCTGACCGCCTCAATGTTTTCCTGACCTCCTCCCTTAAAGGAGCGACAGGGAGTTTATACAAGATACTGTGAGTAAAACCCCAAGGATACCCCACCACCACATATCTTTAACACTCACCTTGAGTCACTGAGCTGAACAAGGAGAGATATGACTCGGGATACAAATCATTGTTAAAAACCTTATAGAGTTTGGCTTGAGATAAACAAGTCAAGGTTTAACAGAGGTCATGGGATTAAGTGACACATCCTTTCATGGTTGATACACTCACATGCCATAATTGATCCATGTAAAGAACTTACTACTTGACCTTGAGGTCAAAAGTCAAGGTCATATGTCAAGGTCATATAAGTCACTAATGTATGCATATCATCTCTCCATATTGATACACCCAATGCTAAATTATGGTATGCATACGTCAAGAGACAAAGAATAGTTAGACTAGACACGAATAAAAGCGCAGACGGAAGACAAATGATACATGACACATCAGTTGCCATGGTGATGCATCTGTGCCAAATACAGGATGTCCTTTGGCAAAGAACAAAAGAAGTTATGGCCCGGACATCGAATTCAGTTAAAAAACTGATAATTTTGATGTTGAGGTCAGGTCATACAGAGGTCTTCAATATACGCGACACATCGTCTCATAGTGATACATCATGTGTCCAACATATGGTATGCTACCTCAAAGAACAAGAAGTTATGGCCAGACAGAATCTGCTACAGACGACGGACGGACAGCAGAATGGACAGACAGGTGATTCCTATATACCCCAAACTTGTTTGCGGGGGTATAATTATAATTATATAAGTATCCTAGGTCAGTTCACACACATTGGCATTACTGAGTTTGTGGTAAATATGAAATTTTGAAGTTATTCTATAAATCAGCATGTGTAAACTGACCAGTAGTGGCACAACCTACCTCCAGGAATCTGAATTTCAAGAAACTTAAACTTCTCTATGCAGGAAGCTTTCAGCAAATTTCAAATGTTTCTGGCCCAGTTATAACTTGAGAAGAAATTTTAATGATCACACAGCATAACTTTGTGGCAAAGTTTGGGTTGAAATAGCCAGTGGCTTCTGGAGAAGATGAAATGTGAAAAGTTTACAAATGCCACTGCCACCGATGACAGACAATGGACAAATCTTGATTACAAAGCTCAGATGAGCTAAGAGAAAAAAAACCAGGGATTTATTGGTATATTCAATGGCCAGATACTCTGTCATTCACAATGGAAATTTGGATGACATTTTCATATTTTGAGAAAGGAATCCTTTATCTTTTTATTTTAAAGGAAATTATGATTAAGAGATTAAGGATGAATGGGGGGCATTTGATTGGAAATAAGTCTCCTTCATGTAAAAAAAAACTTAATAGCTTTTCAACATGAGAGAGATTACTGTCAGAAAACTTTTTATTTGAATAGTTCTTTGAAACTGAGCTTTAACGAAGTGTGACGGAAGAACAGAATGACAAACCCTGACATATTCATGGCTGGGCAGATAAAAAAATCTATGCTAAAATGCAGTCTGCTTACTTATGGAATGTGTCTTGCTCTGAATTAAATCTATCTGTTAGAAAGGCCAAGTGTCACTTTTTCTTTCAGTCTTCTCCTCAGATTTGCTGACTGTTTCCATGGCATATTCTGCTGTGGGGCTAAAAATACTGCAGATTCGACACTGTTCTCGTCCGTACTTTGTTACCTCCCATTCCTTCAGGATGCCTGTATTAGACTGATGCTGAGGTTATTCCTCACTCTGATTTGAGGTTCTGAAATTTCCATAAATGTTCATTAAATTAAACTAGATACTATAAACTATGCATTTTAATCCTAAATGTTTGAAAGGTATTTGATTATACACCTTATAACACCATATCTTCACATAAAACAAGTCTGGAATAATACAAGCAGAAATCATTTCTGTAACTAATAAAAATAATTCATTTTGTAAGCCAACATGTGACATTGTCACCGCAACAAACCACTGGTTGAACAGGCTGACCCAGTTTCAATAATGTTTTTCAGGGGTGAAATTCATGTTCCCTTCAAAATAATACATAGGTAATTTTTTTCCATGTAAAAGTAGGTCAAACTTCGATGTCAAGGTACAAGATCACAATATCCATTCCAGTGCCATGCAAGAATCTTCTGTAAAGAATGTACATATAAAAATGACAGCCTGGCTATATCGCTGAATGATTCTTTCCTATATATCAGCACATGTAACTTGATCCTATCTGTGGCCCCATTCTAACCTCTGGGAATCCATCGATTTGAATAAACTTGAACCTTCTTTTATCAAGGGATTTTGAGAAGATTTTTAATAGAATTTGCATTGTAAAACTTTGATCCCCTATTGTGCTCAACCTACCCCTGGGGGATCATGTTTAACAAACTTGAATTCTCCACTATGTCAGGAAGTTTTCTGACCAATAATTATGAGAAGAAAATTTTAAATGACCCGCAACTAATTTTTGCATTTATAGTATTTCCTTTATCAAGCATGATCCTTCATTTACCAAATTTAAACTCCCTTCACTGGATACTTTGTACCAAGTTGACTGAATTGGGCAGTGGTTCTGGAGAAGAAGTCGAAATGTGCAAGTGTTTATGGCAGACGTAAATTATGGATGTGTGATCAGAATACGCTCACTTAATAATACTAGATAATAAAAGAGGAAAAGAAACAAGTGATTCAATCATTGAAAATGGAAGACTTTCACTCATGCTTGTTGTACCCGGGACCTTTACAGATGTTCCCCATACATTCTCCATTTAGCAAGTGGTGTCATTTGTTTAGTAGGGACAAGTGATTTCCACCATAGCAAATGGGAGGAATAATAGTCAGCATCAAATAAATGGCAAAGTACAATAATTCTGTTTTTGTCATCAAATGTGAAAATAGAGAAGACACACACGTACTACTCACATGTGTTGTTTCATATTGTAATTGATTCCTAATGCATGCATACATGCCAGTGATTAACATACTTGGGCAGATTGTTCAGAAGAACTCGGTTGGCGTATTCTCTGAGGTATTTTTGGAATGTCCTGGTGAGATCAATCATGGGCTGGCCTGTACTTAGCTGCGAGCATTGAACCATGCACTTTTTGTAGAACACAAATAAATCTGCACAGCTGGGCAGTACATTGCTGCTCTCCTCTGTCTCCATTCTAGGGGTACCATGCTGCCTTAAATCCTCCAAAAATCGGTTTATCAATTCCGCTAAATTCCTGCAAAAGATTAACCATACTTCAAATAACCTGGGTAGTTGTCTTTAACATCCACGATTTTAAATGCATTTTATTTTAATGTTTGGCATTACTTCAGTTAAGTGATATAGATTAAAACTAGATGTGTCGCCGAATGCCCCGCCTACAGTGAAAGTCTAATGAAGGAATTGTAAGGGTGAAACTTGAAAGTTTTTTCAAATGCATGAATGTGGCGTATCCATATATCAAATTTGAGTTGAATGTGGTGCAACCATTGCAAGAGATAATGAAGCGGAAACAAAAATTTCTGATTTTTTTTCTAAGTTCAAGAGGTCAACTCTGTCAAAAAATCATCTGGACCCATGACCAACTTCGAACTTGACCTGCATTATTCTGTGATGTATCCATATATCAAATTTGAGTTGAATGTGTTGAACCGTTGCAGAGATAATGAACGGAAACCAAAATGATGATGGAATGACGAAGGACAGAATGACAGAACAGGGTAACACTATATGCCCCCGGCCATTTTATGGCGGGGGCATAAAAATAATATCTCAAACATTTCCAACTTATTTTTAGAAGGTTTTTTTTTCTTTGTGAAGTATGATTTTGCCTCCAAATACTGTTTAGCAGTTCAAATAAGAAGAGACCCATGAACCACAATAACCCGAGTCACCTTGGCCCTGCTATTCTTAGGAAAAAGATACTTAAGATTTTCTTCCTCTTTATTCCCACGAAAAATATTGACCTTATATAATACATCTACACAACATGAGGATCAGAGGTTGTAAACTCACAAAAATAGTTGACACTCAAAAATCTTTGTAAGTGGTGATTTAAAAACCACTATCGTTTCATTTCCAAATTTTTTCTCGTGATGTGTCATTTGTTACTTTTAAAATTGCACTCAGATTACATGAATGACCAATTTCAACAACTGTTTTTATCCGTCTTTTTTTCAAAAACAAGTTTTTAGAAATTCAGAATCAGACAAATGCTTTAAAGATCAAGCATCGAATTATGATTACAAATTGGTCTCGAGAAAAATTTCAAGACTGACTGTAGTAAACAGGAATGAGGGTCAGGAGACCCTACACTGCACCATATGGCCACATTAGTGACTCGTCAAAACAATGTCTGTTGGCCATCAAGGCCCAGAAATCATGCCTTATCAGTCACCTGAGTATTAGTTAGAAGTATCACTAGCCCCGAGGGCTATGAAATCTATAATTTTCCTGCTCTGCATATCTAAACTAGATTGTCATATTCAGCAGCAATATAAAGCAAGGTGTGTTCTTAATATATATACATTTTGAGTGTATTGCATGGCAATACACAGTTCCCTACCAGTTGCAAAAATTATTGGACCACAACAATATTAAAAGTTAAGGATACTCTTTAAAAAGTTTGGTTAAAATTGGCCCAGTGGTTCCATAGAGGACAATGACATTAAGAAAAGTATATGACAATGAATACAAGTTTCAAATAGAAAGGCTCACTTCAACCCTTGGTTCAGGTGAGCTAAAAAGTGTAACTTACTTATCTTGTGAATCAATGTAAATATCGAGGTGTTGTTCAAAGCACCTGGAGATAACGCCTGTAAACGGAGAACCAGCTTGCTTGACAGGCTCCTACAATGTAAGCAGTAAGATCGGACAGAGAACCAGCTTGCTTGACAGGCTCCTACAATGTAACAGTAAAAGATCGGACAGAGAACCAGCTTGCTTGACAGGCTCCTACAATGCAACAGTAAAAACCAGCTTGCTTGACAGGCTCCTACAATGCAACAGTAAAAGATTGGACAGAGAACCAGCTTGCTTGACAGGCTTCCTACAAATGCAACAGTATAAAGATTGGACAGAGAACCAGCTTGCTTGACAGGCTCCTACCATGTTTCCTACAATGTAACAGTAAAAGATTGGACAGCGCTCTCCTACATGTCAATTCCATGAATAATTCCCAACCAGAAACAACTGTGTGGACTGAATTCCAGGCAGAGGAATTATTCTCAGGATGACCTGCT
>CAJDSM010004507.1:0-14927 GCA_903981925.1 Ostrea lurida
TGACCTAATAAAAAATTACCATGGCATTATCCTAAGATATGACATTTTGCCTACTTGCATTAAACCAAAAACACTTTATACCACTTTTATTTTTGGTTACCTTGAGTCAGTGAGAAGTTCAAAGAAATGTTCATATAATGACCGCTGGAGATCAAACGGAGCATGATGCCAGACCTGCAATATACAAAGTATACAGAAATATCACATTCATTAGACATTTTTTACTTTTCTATCTAGTATATATCTTTCCTAATTGTACCTCAAGGTCACAGAGAAGGTCCTGGAAGGCCTTTTTGTTAGGAATTACTGAGCTTTCCTTTCCACTGTCAACCGTCCCAATTAACGAAAATGTCAGGTGTAAAATATGACTGTTTAAGAGATTCTGTTTCTTCTTATACAACATTGACAACAGCTACAACAGAAAAGAAAACAGATCAAATCATTAGAAAAGGGTTAAAATAATATGAAAGTGAAATTTAAAGGTATATTTGTAAAATCAGTAGCATCTAAAAATGACCTGATCCTGGGTATCATCACAATTTCCAGTTGCATTTTTCTGATTATTTTATTTGATATTTTTATATGTCTCTATTGTGTACTGCGTACCTGGTATCCACCGATCCTTTCCATGTCTTTCAGTGTGGACTTGTTACTCTTGACAACACACACCAAAGCTTTCACAGCAGCATACAACTCCTCCACATCCGACGCCATCGCTATTAACCCTAACAATGCTGAAGCACCGCCAATGTTCTCTAGCATTTTGGCAACTGGTCGAGGACAGAATGTTCGAACACCTTATAGAAAACAAAAACCAGACATTAAATTTACCCATGAAAAACTGAAGTGCACATAGACACACACAGAAATACCAAGGCATGAAAAGCATGATCTACACTGTTATAATTGTTGAGATTCATTCTGCAATCAGCCGTTTGTGAGAGCCCTTACCTAGGTATCCTATGAGTATTGCACCGAGACTCATGCTACAAGTTTATATTTGTTGAGAATTGTTCTGCAATCAGCCGTTTGTGAGAGCCCTTACCTAGGTATCCTATGAGTATTGCACCGAGACTCCTGGCCGGACCATTCAGGTGACCAGCAGAGTTGTGGATGATTCGGATTGGTGTGGCATTGTCATGGGCAGACATGGCCAACTGTCAATGTGATAAAATTAAAATTACATCAAGCATTCTGTAAGAATTGTATGTCCACTACTGCTCTCAAGCTAAGCTGTTATGTAATATTCTGCATGAATAATTGGGCATCAGCAGTTTAAAAAGCATTGGAACGTAAAATCTATTCTAATTTTTTTCCAGTAAGTTATGTGAATCTCACAAAAAGAAAAACTACACAGAACAAGACAGAGTACAAGAATTAAAGATTTCAGTCCACCATGAACTTAAGTCTTGTAATTTTTTACAATTGTAAAAACTTATCTCAATTCACTCATTAGATTACCACATATCAAATTTCAGTTTCCTAAATCAAGCAAAATGGAGAAAAGACCAGAAAATGGCATTCACCACAAAGTCCTATCAATCTTGTAAAAATCATTCATCCATGATGAAATTTAGAACTTGATCTGAAAACATATAGTTCACATAGTGTAAAATAGTAGTCCCCTTCAGCAAGGGAATAGAATCATACAATGAATGCCTCATAGGAACCAGGAGAGGTAAATCAGAGATCTTCGAATGTAATGCAAGTACATACATGTAACTATGAACCTCTGCTTAGTTTATCATAATATTCATGAGACCATACATTGCAATATTTACTTGATTTAAGGTGAGCACACTGACTTGTCTAACTATGGACTTAACAACAGATAAACACACTGACCTAACTATGGACTTTACTATAGATGAACACATTGACCTTTATAGCTATGGACTTGACTACAGATGAACACACTGACCTGTCTAACTATGGACTTGATTTAAGGTGAGCACACTGACCTGTCTAACTATGGACTTGACTTAAGGTGAGCACACTGACCTGTCTAACTATGGCCTTGATTTAAGGTGAGCACACTGACTTGTCTAACTATGGACTTAACAACAGATAAGCACACTGACCTAACTATGGACTGTACTATAGATGAACACATTGACCTTTCTAGCTATGGACTTGACTACAGATGGACACACTGACCTGTCTAACTATGGCCTTGATTTAAGGTGAGCACACTGACTTGTCTAACTATGGACTTAACAACAGATAAGCACACTGACCTAACTATGGACTGTACTATAGATGAACACATTGACCTTTCTAGCTATGGACTTGACTACAGATGGACACACTGACCTGTCTAACTATGGCCTTGATTTAAGGTGAGCACACTGACTTGTCTAACTATGGACTTAACAACAGATAAGCACACTGACCTAACTATGGACTGTACTATAGATGAACACATTGACCTTTCTAGCTATGGACTTGACTACAGATGGACACACTGACCTGTCTAACTATGGACTTGATTTAAGGTGAACACACTGACCTGTCTGGCTATGGACTTGCTGTCCACTTTGCTGTAGTTTTTCCGGATTAAGAGAATGGTCATCTGAGACACAGCATGAGCGTGAACACCAAACACCAGTTTCTCCTCCGACACCAGGGCACACGACATCTCCACATCATCTGGGAACAATCAGGATTGTTATACAATGTACTTATGCAAATTAGTTGAATCTGATTGGTTGAGACATCTGATAAAAAAGTTACTCCACTGCATGGAAAAAATATCAACTGTACACTCTTTTCAAAATGTTATTTCTTACATTCTTTCCAATTTGTACATCATTTATCAAAACTGATTCTTCATAAAGGCAAGTTGAAAAATACATAGCCAGTAACAGTGTAAACAAATTTTTATGACTGCAGTTTCAAATATTTAGATTTTGCCAAACTAAGAACTTGACATTCAAAACCCCATCTCACCTATACATGTGGATTGGAAACTTCCGACATAGGTTGGTCCTAGCTTGTATAGGCTGCTTATCACAGTACTGGACACAATGTCTTCCATCAGGTGACAGGGTCCCTGTCTCCAGGTCAGGCGCGAGTTTCGTCGTAACTGTGGTGGGCTGCCGATATAGGCATACACTGAAGTAAACGCCGTAGGACTGGCAGTGCCCCCTCCACCAAGGTTAGGAGAAATGTAATGCAGCTAGGAAAAACAAGCAGGCTACTCACCACAAACAACCAGCATGACAACATTACAGAAACTAGAAATTCCTATTCAACAGTAGAACCAACTTAAAGCTGTACAGCTACATGTACATACAGAATAACTGCTATGGTGCTATCTAGCTATCATTAAGTGTATAATATACTCATGTCTCTATCAAGACTGCAAATCTAAAATTTCTTAAAATGAGAGAGAGAGAGAGAGAGAGAGAGAGAGAGAGAGAGAGCGAGAGAGAGAGAGAGAGAGAGAGAGAGAGAGAGAGAGAGAGAGAGAGATTATTTTAAAAGTAATGTTCAAGCTCCCTGAAAATAACATACACATATATATTTCCATTTTGTTCTAGAGATATGATGAAATAGTAACATGCAACACTAAATCGTCTTCAAAAATGTCACGTTCTTATCTGTTTTACAGACCTTTAAACATTACTTTTGATCACTTACCAAAAAAAAAAATATATATATCCACCCCAAGTACAAAAAATTATTTTAAAAGTCAACAGAAAATACACTAAATGGAATTACCCAGTGACATAAATCCACTTCAACAGAAAGCAAATTTCTGACTTTACCTACATATATGTGAATTACATATGAATTCCTGTGGATTTTATTTTTTCATCTGGAGAATGTTTTACCTTCTGAGTGTTAACTAACTCTGCATCCACATACAGACTAACACTGCTGTTTTTCATGATTCCTGCTCTATGAAAAATCAACACCAGGTGGTGCCACTGTCCTTCCTGTGTTAGCTCAGGGCACCAAAACCTCACACAATTGTCATTCAATACTGGTTCAGGTTCTTGTTCAAGACCACCAACTTTTCAAAACAATTGAGAAAAAAGTATGAGAAAAAAAATTCTTAAAACTCTATAAATAGTCTTTAAATAAATAATCAAAACTCCAATGCATGCCTTCATATGAATATTGTGTCAATTACTTATAAAAGTATTGAATTACCTGAGTTTGGCAGCTGAGTTTCCTGAGTTGAAACGATAAGGGACCTCTCTCTAGATGTGAGGGTGACAGACAGACAGACCAGGTTCTCATCTCTTCCCTGCAGATTTCGGACAATAGTCAGTAGACGCACTGGGTGTGCATCCGCAATCACACTGAACTTATCCACACAAAACCAGGTGGAGAACGTCATACCAGACTGAGGGGGAAATATCCGCTCTCCTGCAAGACAATGGCAATCTCATTTCATATCATTAATTTTATATCATTGACAGTTATACTGCACAGTACTTCTTAGCTAGATAACACATAATTCAGATACTTTTCTCCTAGAACTGAGAACAAATATGGCAAATTCTATTAAAAATAAAAAATTCTCTGGAACAAATAGGGCCAATTTTCTTGTAACAGATAGGGCCAATTTTCTTGTAACAAATAGGGCCAATTCTTTATCTATGCTGATAGAGTGATCATGTGGATAGAAATAAAAACATACAATAGCAGGCCTGAAATATTTTCAAACTGAAATACCTGTTCCTATTCCTCCAATTGTGGAATCTACCCCCACCACTCCGCTGACGACTGAGGGGGTGGGTGGCCCCTGTGGAGCTATAGTAGGAAGGTACAAACAACCAAAGCCTTCAGTGGTCATTTCAAACTCCACAAAAGCTGGCGTCACTGCAGAACCATTAATTCTCGCATCCTTTGGTGTTGTCATGGATACCAAACATTTCACTCGAGTTAATGGAACTGCTTCACCTGCTGTTTTCAGTTTATTTTCCACCTGGAAGGGTGTTTTCCTTTCATCAATACTCGATGCTCGGCTTACAGGCCAATTCTGACTCCATGAGTTTTCCAACTTGGGACCATCAAACATTTCATCCAAAACCCGACAGTTCAAAGGGGAGCCCAGGCGCAAGAAATCTCTGTTAAATAATGAATAAATATAGAGTATGAAATCATTAGACATTGTATGCTATGTTTATGCTCTTGTGCAAAATCAACAGACAAGAGAATTGATACAAGCAGTGTATTTCTCTGTTTACTATTCCAATATTTGAATACAGGTGACTCTCGATAACTCGAACTTCGATCTCTCGAAGTTCTCGATCTCTCGAAGTGAAGTCCCGGTCCCGATTTTTTTCTCTATATAACTAAGCAAATTTACTCTCGATCTCTCGAAGTGAATTTGGGTCCCGTAAAACATATTTCATTGTTTTTCACTCTCGATCTCTCGAAGTGGTCGTAGAGTTTATACAAAGTCAACAAAGTGTCTAATTATTTCCGCTTGGACTTGCCTGGACGCCCGAGAGAAGTGTGGCAAAGGCAATTAAAGGTTTACAAAGGTAACACGCAGCCCGTGCTGCTTTGATAGGGTGGACACAGGTAAGGATTTAATGGTTTAATTGGTCAATTATCACTTCACACTTGAGCATTGCTTTGGATCTGTGCATAATCGACTACGTACGTGCATGAAAAAAATGTATGATCGTTTTGCGAGGACCATACGAGAGTAAGTTTGAAACGATGATTTTGAGACAATAATTTATGAGGACAATAAATTAGAGATATGCTCGAACCTAGAGACTGTTAAATTTGAAACGTTTATTCTTTGTGTAAAGCGACTCTGCCTCTGCTTTATCTTTTTTTTTTTTGGTATTGTTGCGACAGTGTAACGTTTTGTGAAACACGTTTTGTAAATACATGTTCATCTCGCACTAAAAGAAACACAAATAAAATAATATAAACTTTCAAATAATTTATTTTCTTATTTATGCACGATAAAGTTCTTAGTCAATTACCTGAGAAATAAGAAAAAAACGTATCTAATGCAGGCTGTCAAGTGACTTTTGGGCAAAAAAATATAGGAAAATTTGAAAAAAATAGGAATTAATGTTTTGCAAATATATGGAAAAATAAGAACCATATATAACTGTGCAAGAGTATTATAAGCATTAGTATTGTCAAATGTAAAATTAATGATTAGACATACTCTTTAACAAAAATTGGCCTCCACCTCCCCTTACAGCCAACTACATTATTTAAAATTTATTTTAATATCAAATACAATTTACATGACAATAAACATCTTTTTTTTGTATGGAAAAACTTAAATTATTTAATATGCTATACATGTGCAAGAATACTGTAACTGTGGTCGCAAATCAATCGTAAGATCTTGACCAGTTCCAAAAACTGCTTCTACCTGTCTTAAGGAGAGGTCTTGTCATATTCTTTCAGTAAGAAATAAAATGGATTACCTGCGTCACTTTTAATTAATCTTGATCCCTGACCAGTTAAAGTATCCAACCAATCTTTTGTTTGAGTTTCAAGAAAAAATGTCTATTCCCTATTTAACGAGGTCACGGGTTTGCTACGTCACGGTTTTTGGGTATGCAAATCTTACGACTCGACGTCTTTTTTCGTGTTACATTTCATTGTGATAACAATTGCTTTGATAGAATTGACTGATGATAGAGAGCGTAAAAAAAATCACCGATATTAATTATGAATATTCACAAAAGCTGCTTTACCATACTGACGTATATCAAGGTTTCGTTTAATTTCGTAAGTCTTCCTTTCGTTCCGATGCAAAACTTCAGATAACGCGTTTCATCCCGTTTTTTATGAAGTCTAACAACGGACAATTGGGGAAAGCGAGACATCTGTCAAATTTTACAGAAAATTAGGCAGGAGATGCACTTTAAAGTTTTATTCAGAATTTGACGCGTATTAGCGGACACTCTTATAACTTTTTCAGACAAAGAGAGAAAGAAAGATACATTTTTAAAATATATACATTCATATGATTTATCATTTGTCCAGCAATAAATGAAAATAGAACGAGAAAAGTCGGCATGTTTTAATTGTAAATCATATTGTTTCCTATACACTTGTGTTTCATATACAGAACAAGGCAATAGAAGCATGGATCATGACACCCCCTCCCCCCGTTACATTTATATTTATCATTTCTGATCTGGATAGACAAACTTATTTTTCTTTTCAATGTTATTATGTTTTGCAAATACGCAATGTAAATCACCCAAAACGTTACGTTTCGTCTCTGTACATACTAGTAAATAAATCATAATAATTACTAGTGACATTACACAATTTCACCACTGTCAGTTATATTGTATTATATGGCACGTGTCGCTATAAATTCATCGGGGGGAAAAAGGGTCATTTAGAATTTTGAAAATGAACAAACGATTCTTATAAAAAGTTTTCGGATGTGTAGTAACTCGCGTGCTTATCCTTCGCTAGTCACGAGTTTTCGGTCCACTCTGCCTCCCATAAAATGGTGATATGGGGAGCGGAGTGGACCGAAAACCCTTGCTAGCGAAGATGGTCTTTTGTATGGAAGTTGAGAAACACATGCACATGTCATTTCTTTTAACATCCAAAAATGGGAAAATGAAAAAACTATATGTATTGATTAATCGTTTGCATAAACATGTATGAATATTAAACCCATAGTCCAATGAAGTGATAGCTTTTATATGTATTTTTAATACAGACACATATACAGAGGAAAAAGTTGTGTTTACAATTTTTTCTTCTTTCTTTGCTTATTATAATTAGTAGTTTGAGAAAGAGAGAAAGAGGCGCTAACCATAATTCGAACAGCTAAAAATTTAAGAAGTAAAATGAATTGAAAAAAATGTGATACCATGGAGAGATCAATTAAAAAGAAGGCTGAGGAAGGGTGTTGAGTGAAATTTGTTCGGCATGCACATTTATTCACTTCTCAGTGCGCTTAAAAATGCGGTTCATGCGCCTTTTTCTTTTTCATTTTTGAAAACTAGGACCACGTGCACTACGTGGCGATTTGAAAATTGGACGACTCGAGAATCACTTAGTAAATAAAACTAATATCTTTTCCCCCACTACTTAAGATAGCATTTATGCATTTGTTGAGAGAATCGTGGAGTTTGGAAATATTATTGCGTTGAACGCATTTGCATTCAGGTTAGAATTAAAGTAAGTCAGTTCAATTGCCGAATTACATGTATAAAGAAACACTTATAAAACATCGGATGCGGTAACTTATTAACACATTTTTTTTTTATTTTGACATGGAGCGTTTGGTCCAGTTCCAACATGAATGTCCGTGGGTTGACTACTCATGTCGTTGTACTCTAAGACTCTATAATAACGCAACAGGATTAGGAACTTGGTCGAATTGTGAAATTAGACAAAACAGCAAAAGTTTCAATAGAATTCTGCATTCCAAAGCTAACAATATTAATAATTTTGAACTGCATTGTATTTAAAAGAGTTTATAATTTTGGAGAGGGTGATCTTCTAAATGTTATTCGTCAAATAGAAAAAACCCCTCGTCTTTTTGTTGGAATATAGATACACGACTAAAAACAAATAAATTTGATGGGACAAATATATTAAAATTATTTTAATTACTATTATATCATGTTATCTATTGTTTACTGCGATTCATATATTACATGTATAGCAACGAGTAAATCTACACTTTCGGACGAAATTTCAACATACATTTTCCTTGATATTTTATAATAATAAAATTGATGTGGTTTTTTAATGAGTATTCAAATTTCCTTTTAATGCAGGCGTTAATAACGCTGTTCTGTGATGTTTTGAAGAACGGCATGAAAGAATGAATAACGTCGTTCATGACGTCGCGAATATTTATAACGTCATTAAAAAAACAGCTGCTGTGACGGTTTTTATCAAACTTTGATATCTTTATTTCATAAAAACGAGCTCGACTACCCCATAATTTTTTTGATCAAATTATTTTTCAAATTGTTTTGAAAACGTTTTGATATATGAATATCATCAAGAAGAACAGCACCAAATTCTCTCCATTTTAAGCTGAATTATACAACAAGAAAAGTCAGTTCACCGTTATTTTCTATATAATTCAATGGAAATCAGTCTGCTGCTGTTAAAAACAATGGTATGTTTACGACGTAATTACTAAAAAACGGTGCTGTTTATCGAAAAATAATTTTTACGCAGTAGTATATACATTGTCAAGATACCTCTGTCAAATTTGCAGAGGGTTTTCGAGAAGGTCCGTAAACCTGCGACCTACGTTAAAAATATTTCATTGAAATTATCTCCTCATTGTATTTAAACTTGAAACTTTCTGCATAAAAAAAAAAATATGTAGAAGCTTTTTTTTTTAATTGATTAAAATCTTGCAATTTGAATGATGGCTTCATTTTTGTTTCTACACTATAAAATTGTCTTGAATATCAATGTAATTAATGCTTTTACATCATTTATCTATAAAAAAATGACGAACAATTTATTAATGTTTGTTAATGAGCTTAATCTTTCTCTTCCTTTTTATAGCAGTTTGATCTAACTTGGATTATTTTTTCCAAATTATGTTTTCAACTATAATCAGTTTATACATCTGAATACCTCTTATTATTTCTGAAAGAACTATGAGTCAGAAAATGGAATCCTGTTATAAGTGTTTTAACATGAGTGAAAACTGTAAATTGGGAAACATATCAAAAGGACAAAAAGCTATTTTTCACTCATGTTTTAATATTGCTGCATGTTGTTGATACCAATATATTAGTTGTTTAAATGTATAAAATTATAAAGTGGTCTAAAATGGTGTTAAAAACTTCTAATGATGTAAGTATGTCATGGTTAACTTGATTTGACTTCTTTTTTCGCATTATTTATGAACAATCAATCAAAGAACTGAAATGACAGCTTTATGCCAAAATATAGGAATATAGGAGGATTTAGCCCAAATATAGGAAAATAAGAGAACTCCCTGAAAAAATAGAAAATATAGGAGACTTGACAGCCTGTAGATGTCGTTGGTAAACATTTCCGGTTACGGTAAAATCTGAACCGTAATGGTCGGTATTCGATTTCCGGGATTTAAGTCGACTTTCGATCTCCGAACTCATCGATCTCTCGAAGTTTTGTCTTGGTCCCTTGAACTTCGATTGCGAGAGTTCGAGTTATCGAGAGTCACCTGTATGTGAATTCTCCAAAAGCTCATATGGACTTGCAACAAAGCATCTTCAGGTAAAGGTATTATGATAAATGTGTTTTTTTAATACACAGTAATACAGCTGTTTTGTTCCAAGCTATGCGTGTGATGTCATAATGACTTGTATCAGCCCACTGAACACAGAGTGCCCATCACACTAGATATCCCATTTCCATTCTCAAATACCAAGCTTCTTCTCCATCAAGTCATGGACTGAATTGTGATGGAATATTTGCAGGGTCCAAATTCATTGAAAAATGTTACTGTGGAATCATTTTAATTTGTGGGGGCCAATGTTCGTGGGTAACCAAAATTTTGCTGGTTCGTGGGGACGTAATTTCATGGGCAAACGGCATAAAATTTTTAAAGACAAAGTACTTTATAACGGACAATAAAACATGTTCGTGGGGACGTAAATTCGTGGGTAAGAGTGACCCACGAAATCCACGAACATTGGTCCCCCACGAACAATGATGATTCCACAGTACTATCAATAATCATTCAAAATTAGGTGATCATGAGAGTGCCCCAGAAAAAGGCCAATAATCAACAATTACAAAATGTAAAGTGAAATAATAAGGATATGTTAAACATGGTAAAATCCATATATATTACATTGGGCCTCTCAGGTTGACCTGAAATATGATATTAAGGATTTCACAATGTAAAATTCTCTATGCAAATCTACATATAACTGCATTAATCATAAGAAATAATAAAATAACAAGCATATAGCAATACATAGTCCTACGATGACAATAATTATTGGACTGCAACAATATTCTAATTGCATTATATAGGCTATATCGATCATATTTTATGGTAAGCCAGGATAGGACAAGAGCATAACTCAGTGAAAAATGAATCGTTCGAAACCAAACTCGAAATTGATCTGTAATTGGTATGGCAAAGCAATGTACCAAATATCAATGAATATCCTGCAAGCAGTTGAGAAAAAAGTGTGGAAAACTGATAATTATGAAATTTTCTAAAGTCCAAGGGCCTATAACTCAGTATATATGGATCGATCTAAACCAAACTCGAACTTGATCTGCAACTTGGTATGGCAACGCAATTTACCAAAATATCAAATGAATATCTGCAAGCAGTGAGAAAAAAAGTGCGGAAAACTGAAATATTTATGAAATTTTCTAAGTCCAAGGGCCATAACTCAGTGAAATATGGATCGATCTAATTCAAACTCGAACTTGATCTGTAACTTTAGTATGGCAAAAGCAATATACCAAATTAAATGAATATCTGCAAGCAGGTGGAGAAAAAAGGTGAGGAAAACTGATATTTTATAGAATTTTCTAAGTCCAAGGGCCATAACTCATGTGAAATATGGATCGATCAAAACCAAACTCGAACTTGATCTGTAATTGGTATGCAAAGCAATGTACCAAATATCAAATGAATATCTGCAAGCAGTGAGAAAAAAAGTGCGGAAAACTGATAATTTATGAAATTTTCTAAGTCCAAGGACCATAACTCAGTGAAATATGGATCGATCTAATTCAAATCGAACTTGATCTGTAACTTTGGTATGGCAAAGCAATATACCAAATATCAAATGAATATCTGCAAGCAGTGGAAAAAAAAAGTGTGGAAAACTGATATTTTATATGAATATTTCTAAGTCCAAGGGCCATAACTCAGTGAAATATTGGATCGATCAAAACCAAACTCTCGAACTTGTCTGTAACTTGGTATGGCAAAGCAATTACCAAATATCAAATGAATATCTGCAAGCAGTGAGAAAAAAAGTGCGGAAAACTGATTTACCGGACTGACGGACAGACAGACAGACGGACGGAGTGCAAACCTAAAGTCCCCTTCGACTTCGTCGGTAGGGGACTAATTACCTTAAGTCTCTGGGAGTCAATGCTTGAGCTGCCAATCTCTCGAACATGGCTCTGAATGGTGGGTGCAGAGGATGAGAATCATCAGCTAGAGCCACATAGCCTAGAGTCAGGAGTTGATGGGGCATTCCCGCATCACACATTATTTGCTGGTTCCTCTCTGTATACAAGATCCCCTTCAGCAGCTCAGCGATGTAACTCTGAAGACCCAGGGAGACCTGCAAAAAAAAAGTACTGATTGTACTTAATAATGCTAGATGGGTGAATATCTTCCAGTCTCATGGAGATAAATCTCCTGGTTTATATCCCCTACAGTATCACATTATATATTGTTGCGAATTTCACTTTCACCCTTACTGTGAGCTGATCCTCGAACTCCACTGCCGGTAACAGATGTAGAATAGACAGCACCGCCCCAGGATGTACGATAATGAGGTCACACTGGATGTTCACAGAGAAGGTGATACTTCCCGTGCTCGCTCGCTTCCCTGACGCTGAGTGAGTTTTCTCCTCCTCCTGAACCATTGTGAGTCTCTTGAGAGCAGGCGAGTCTGTCTGTACTTGGAGGCATGCCGAGGGTCTGAAAACCGAGAACTTTATAATAGCACTCCATGGATGTATATACATTTATCGGCAGTATAGTTCTATACTCTTTAAATATTTTGAAAATTTTACTCTTGAATAATACTTGTCCAATTAAGGGTCAGGACATAATGTGAAGTCACAAACAACCTTTGTGCTAAATGTGACATTCTATGCTCTACAGTTGCAAAGTTCAAGTCTGAACAAATTTCCCCCAATTCTTTTTCCTTTTTAACAAATTACAGTCACAGCAAAAAAATCCCCCCATAAACCATGTTCTACCACATTCTACTACTATATATCATCTCAAAATAAGTCACTTTTACCTGTCGAATGTGTCCAGGACCATGTTGTACAGGAACTTGACCAGAATAGCAGCAGATTGCAACAGGACTGGCGTTTTATCATCCACCCTACACACCATTAAAAAATGTTTTCAATTCTATGATACTAATTTTGTACAGGAATCTATCAAAATCAAATTATTTTATTGATCAAGCAATTTTTCTATGCTAAAAGTATCAAGAAAATTTAAAAATACCGTAGAATTTCAAGACTAAATGATTTTGTACTAAGGTACAATGAAAATTGCCAAAATCAGGCATCCTTGGTATCAAACATTACTTGGTTTCGGCAATACCTGAGATCAGGACATTCAAGAAGTGTATGGGGTCAATAGTAAATATAGATTGCATAAAGTACAGAATCCATGAGATCTGTGTTAAAATAAGTTTCTCTGATGTGTAAGAATCTTACTGATTGTCCGGACTTTTCCAGAAGAAATCCTCCCACACAGTCCTGCTCTGATCGACCTCCGCAATGAATGATTCTTCTTTACCCTTGCCATCATTATCCTGGAGGTTTGTATCTAGGAGAGGCTGTATATCCACTGTACCACAAAAACATCCCAGCAGTCGCACGGCTTCTGTCAGACTGTCATATTGCACCTGTTCATGAGAGATAAAGACGACAATTCTTATGTCTCAGTGACACAACTTTTAACATGTTTAAAATACAGACATTGTAAAGAAAAAATCTCAAAAATACAGGGGTATGTAAGCAAACATGAAAATAGCCAAAAATAACACAGTGCAATATTCACATAACAGTACTAAAACATGAAATTAGCCAAAGATTCTGGGATAAATTTGTCAAAATACTTAAACATGAAATTAGCCAAAATACTGGGATTCGTGTATGTAAACAAAAATGAAACATGAAATCATCTTCAACAAAATAATAAAAGGTAAAACTTGGTCACTTATAAATTAATGATACATGTATAAAGAACATAAAATGTAGTTGGGTTTTTTTTTTGGGGGGGGGGGGGGGCTGTCAGAAATTCACCTGTGTTTCAAAGAATTTGGCATTAGCTGGTTCATATCTCATGGCAACGGTGAGAGTGCTGAACACTGTTTTGAGCATGCTTAGGATAGGTAACCTCTCCACTACAAAAAAAAAATCACTTTGTCATTGATCTATATAAATAATTAAAATTATTTTTACAGTAAAGTCCAAGTTTTCAAATAAATATAGTGCAAATAAATAGGCTCCCTCTTTCAAAATATTGCTGCCCCCTAAATCACTTATTAACAATATTCTTGCCCCCAACCTAAATCACTTATTAAACAATTTCTGCCCCCTTAATTCACTTACTAACAATTTCTTGCCCTCTCAATCACTTACTAACAATTTCTTGCCCCCTAAATCACTAGTGCAGTAGATAACGTTTACCTGAATCCCACGGTGCTTTTGGCGGGTCCAGCAGACAGCCCTCCATGGAGAGCAGAAGAGACATGACGTAGACAAATCCATTGACTTTTCTGAACACAGTTCTTGATCGGTGGCTTTCTCGGAGTACAGTCAGCAATGCCTGAGAGACAAACAAAACTATCATTTGGGGTCTACAGAATTGAACTCTCACAAAGAAGAGTCTAGCATAACACATGTATAGTATATGCATTATATTTATTAATGAATATGATGGTTTACTTAAAGCAAGTATTTAAGTATGATATAAATCATAAAATTATTTAAAATATGTGAAATTTGAGGACTAACTACAAAGACAGTAGGAGTTATTTTGGATTAAGAATCATCCTTGAAGATATTCATTGAGTGGGTTTAGACTTTCTGTTTCCAGAATTTTAAGTTTTATTTTAAATGAATTGCAAGCTTTAACTTGAGAGAGCAAATAAGTTTTACAGTTTCTGAATAGCTTGAGTATGTGGGTTTTGAGTTTTTGAATAGCTTGATTATGTGGGTTTTGAGTACCTTGAGTATGTGGGTGTTTGGTACTTGCAGTATGAGGGTTTTGAGTA
>CAJDSM010004516.1:58-13001 GCA_903981925.1 Ostrea lurida
AAGAGAGATTCATGCATAGTCTGATCTTCGAAGTTTTTGGCCCCAATTTTTGGCAACTAACTTGATTACTTTTATAAAGTTTTACTTTCATGTTTCGGATTTCCACCACATTCGGTTTGAGCATCACTGAAGAGACATAATTTGTCGAAATGCGCGTCTGGTGAAAACATTGGTACTGTATATGATTTATATTATATACCACTATCACTGTTTATGGTGTAATATTCACAGTTGATTCGATACGCAAGACCATGCTATGCGTATGCGGATTTTTTAAAGCGAGAACCAATACTATACAAAAAGTTGAAGTTACAGAGTTATAACAATCTCGTTTAAAGTCATCATTTCGCGCAAATTTCTATGGTCGCTATAATGACCTTGTTTGCGAATACAAAGTTATCACTAAGTCAAATCTTGACTGATTTGTTTCATACCTTTGTTAGATGTCATTTTCCTACTAGACTTGACTAAGGGTAATCCGTTTACCGGTACTTTATTTTCGACTACGGGCTCACGGCGGATGTGACCGGTCAGCAGAGGATGCTTATTTCCTCCTGGCACCTGCTCTATTTCGCTTTTGTGGGGGGTCCGTGTTGCCCTACACTCGATTTTGTATATGTTTTTTGATCATGATTACGTACAACAGATGTTACTTTCGCCTATTTGTATTTCATACTTATCAAGATATTAACCAATGTTTTTGTAAAGAAATTCTAGATAACTGGATAAGACTTATAAATAAAAATTCAAGACAATAAGTTCTCCATGATCACATATGGAATGATCCGTATTATGATCAACAAAGAATCTTTTTTTTTTTCTGGAAAGCTATTTTAATGAGGGTTTTGGTCTTCGTATGGGTCTTTTTTGACAATGATGGTACTTCTTAAGTTTTGAATACTTTACAAATTCATAGGTGAAATAAATTTTTTTGAATACTGTGGCCTTAAGAGAGCACTATTAGAAATGCTAAAAAATACAGATATTAATGAAATTAACAAAGTAAAGTATCATTTGCAAATTCTAACGGTCGCTATAATGACCTTGTTTGCGATTACAAATTATCATAGTCATATGTTGCTGATTTGTTTCATACCCTTTGTTGACTGTCATTTTCCTAATAGATTTGACACGGGTAATTCCGTTTACTTTATTTCGACTAAGGGCTCACGGCGGGTGTGACTGGCAGCAGAGGATGCTTACTCCTCCATGGCCCTGATCCTCTTCGCTTTGTCGGAGGTCTGTGTTGCCTAAACTGATTTTGTATATGTTTTTTTTGGATTATGATTAGTTTGAACAATGTTAACTTCGCCTTTTTGTGATGATAGGACCAAAAATCCAAATTCATTTCTGTATATCTAAACATAAGATCAGGAGGTAAAGATATGTATAATATATTTATTAATGAAGGGACATGTTTACTTGTATTTCTAGATGGAAAGAAAACAATATTTCATTTAGCGATGCCCATACGAAAAAAAAATACATTAAAATTCAATGTGAGTATTCAGTTTGATGATTCATGGACAATCAATTGACCATCAATTGACGCTTGGTTGAATTTTTCACATGAAAAATGAAGGGAGCGGTCATTCATTTGCATACAGGAAAAAAATCAATTGACCATTGTTGAATACTCCTTTATGTCCGTGCAGTTGACAACTGTTGAAAGCTCTATATTTTCTTTGCGGTTGACAACTGTTGAACGCTCCTATATTTCCTGTGCCGTTGACCACTGTTGAATATCCTTTATTTTCCCTAAGGTTGACCCCTGTTGAACGCTTCTATATTTTCTGTGTGGTTGACCACTGTTGAACGCTCTTATATTTTTCTGTGCGTTGACCACTGTTGACGCTCTAATTTTCTGTGTAGCTGACCCCTGTTGAATGCTCTGTATTTCATGTCTAAATTATATAGTTACATGGTTAATTGCCGTCTGCATGCAGTAAGTTTACTGAGTTTTATGTACATGTCATAGCAGTTTATAGTATAAATATGCACTTCGAATGTAGTAACCTTGATTTCTTACATCAACAAATATGATTTATCCAAAGGAATCAACACCGAAATGGTGTATCGGCGTCAGTGGTGTGTTGATTTTTGACCGTCTTCTTCAGACGTTGAAGCTATGGTGTTAATAGAGAGGTTTTAGCAAACCAACTTGTACGCGTACTTGTACGTGTAAATTACAAGTTACTGTCACACGTACACGTTTACATTACATATCATGTTTATCATATCGTACGTGTACGTGTACTTTGTAAATTTTGAAATGTTTTAAAGTCTTTTTCATTGGGTATTTTGAATATTTGTTGGCTAATTAACTTCAATTTTACACTTTCAAAATGGTCTTAATTTAAAGACGGTTGGCAGCACTTTCCGAAGATGACGATTATTATTACTGGGCAATGAAAACAAGTAATATAAACCTGTTCTACAATTAGAAGATATTTCAGATGCTCAATGTAAGCATTTATTTCGTTTTGATAAATGGGATTGAATGACATTAGATGTATGATGGACATCCCGGAAGTTTTTCGTTGTCTATCGCACAATGTGTTCTGGAATGAAGGGTTGTGTTTTTGTTGTTAGACGTCTTGAATATCCAATCGTCTTGAAGGACTTATCCCGCTGTTTGGAAGAACAAATACGAATTGTCCAACATATTAATACAACCCTTGATTACATATACGACATTTATTCGTATCTTCTTGATACATTGAAACAGAACCCTGGTTGTTCACTTGGACAGCTTCAGGTTATGGCAATGCTATTCAAATAAAATGCACCTCTACAAAATTGCTGGGGTTTCATCGAGGTATGTTCGCCCGATTTGTCGTCCAGAACACAACAAAGAATTGTTTACAATGGCCATAAGCGTGTACATGGCCTGAAATTTCAAAGTATTATGGCTCAATGGAATTATTGCCACTTCTATGGCCCAATTGAAGGAAGACGCCACGATGCCGGTATGCCTGAGAGAAAGTGGTGTGGAAATTGACATGCGTCGGAACATGAACAACACTCAATAACGAGCCCTACTGTGTGTATGGTGATCCGGCGTATCCATTAACCCCATATAGTACCACCTTTAAAGGCGCTGTTCTTTTCTGCAACAGGCGTGTTTTAATAAGCGCATGTCAGCTGTTAGAATCTGCGTGGAGTGGGGATTTGGAAAACTGCTGTCTCTGTTTGCTTCCTTGACTACAAGAAAAAATCACAAGCTCTATCTTCAACGATTGGAAATACTATAATAAAGTTGCAGTATTACTGTGCTAATTGTCATACATGTTTTGTATGGGAGCGAAACGAGTTCGTTCTTTGACTTAATCCACATCTCTTCAGGAATACATACGTCGGTGACAGTTTGTAAAGTACGTTGGACGTGAACATGTACATAAACAAAGTTGTATGTTTTTAAATTAATCTTATTCATCAAGTTTTTCATGGATTAAAATTTTAATGCTGCTTTTAATGTACATGGAATTCAATTTTTATTTAGTACTTTTTCGAGAGTTGTACATTAGGGTCTTTTCCTTTTTTTCTGTCTCATTCTTCCTTACGTTCTCCCTCTCAGTTCAAATCTTTCTCTTTGAAGTTTCAACTCTTCGCTTTTCAACTCAACTCTTCTCTCTTATTTTCACTTTCTAAATTTGCCTTCGTTTGCAAGTACTCATCACGTTGGTAGAAGATGCTTTTTCTTTGGAGTGTGATCTTCCATCTTAAAAAAAAATAAAAACAAATTCATATTAATTTGCTCATTGTTCAAAATAAATAAAACAAGGTACATATCAAGGGGGGGGGGGCGGCTGCAATGTTTATCCGAGATACATGGGATACCATAAATTTATGTCAAATATGTAATAAATTTTTCACTTTTTTCCGCACTGAAAATATAGGTTGAGAATCCTGTCTCAATCATGAATATAATCTCCACCAACAGCAACCATTGAATATCCTCTATTATCATTGATTTTCATGGTAAATATGAAATCGGAAAAAGTTTTATTTCAAAATTTAATTTTCTTGCTTTCTGCATTTTTTTTCCTCTAGTGTTCCAACAACATATGGTCCTTTCTCTTGATCGCCTACCATCTACAGCGAACCATTTTCTGCTGACCGCCTCGCCGACATCAAAAACCATTTACATCGATCCTTGAATGGATTTTTGGCTATAACTTCTTTTAGTAGCAACAATGTCATCTTCTCGGAAAATCGTATTTGTTTTTTAAACTCTGACATGTTCTAAAAAAAGTGAAAAATATAGGTTGAGAAGTGATTAATTCGGTCGCTTGTAAAAATGTCTTGAAAATTAAGATAGGCCAAGTGTTTTATAAAGCCTATGCTAATTATTTCAATGAAAAATGTTTATTTCTTACATCATAGTTGATATAAATCTTCAGCTATCAGAAAATACACATTGTCACTGAAATAAATAGAAATAAGAAAATATAAGCTACAAGTTGTTACTTACGTGTACTCAGCGCTCTACACGTACGTAAGATATTGTAGAAATATGTCATCACAAAAACTTTGACGTAATGCGCACTTTTTTCGGGGAATTCCCTAGTACACGTACAAGTACGCGTACACGTTGGTTTGCTAAACCTCTCTATTTATAGTCACGTCCTCCGGAAGGTAGGGAAATAAGGCATCCCCAATAGTCTGTCCCACTTTCCCTTGCATAAAAAGTTTTGGGATAAACTGCTATCCCTAAAATTTAAAAAAAAAAAATACGCGCCATCTGAACCAGTCATGTTTAAAGCATGTTCTTTTTTCTATTCTCTGAAACGTTTAAAACAACGAGATATTAATAATGCGTCTGTTGGATCCAGATGCACTATAAATGTTTAAACCATGATTATCGGACACAAAATGTCCGTGAAAATAAACGACAAACGAGTAAAAATTCCATTATTTTTATTTTCTAGCACTTCTAGAATGATGAAGTCATAGCGTTTAACAACAGTCAACTCCTTTTGTCATTTAAGATCAAGTATTCACCTAGTGGACAATTGCTGAAAATTTCAAAGATTTAGCATTCAACTAGTGGTCAACTATACATACAGTATCTGAAGAGTTGTAAATTAATGGTCAACTGTTTATTTTATGCAAACCAGTTGACAGTTTTCAAAATAGTATTTAACTCCAAGTGGTCAACTGTTTACGCGTATTCAGGCAATAGTTAGTTGACAGCTAGTTGATGACTAGATGGAGGTCAACTAGACTTTTTCTTATGGGACAGTATGGAAAAAAATATTTGAACTTCCCTTCAAAATAACCCAAGAATCTAAATTTCACTGGCTTCAATTTCAAAATTTGCATAGAAGTATACCTACAAACTACAATCTATTTCGGTTAAAGTTAATAGACTCTCCTTCCTGTACTTTTTTTTTAAAATGACATAGAAGCAATTGATCAACTATCTGTAGAATGTTTCCAAGTAAAAAAAAAAAGCTTTGGTGTACAATTTAAGAATGAGTTTTAGAGAAGTTCAATAATCATTGTAGCTTTGATAGACAAGCATACTATTTGGTAAATATGAAAATAAGAATATGTATATATTACAAAATAAACTCTAAACACTTTCTTGAAATATTTCGACCGCGTTACCGGTAACGCGGTCGAAATATTTCAAGAAAGTATTAAGAGTTTTTTTTATTATTATCCGATGAAAGAGACTTTGTATTACAAAATATATTGATACTTGTTGTAAACACAATCTATATATGTTTGGAGTAAATATAGAATGTTCCTAAATTGCATGGTGACATCCTTATAAAGGTGATCATAGATATAATTTTTATAGAAAAATTTCTCCTGTTACAAATTATACGAAAGGCAAAACATATGTGATGCATTTGTATAGCTATATTTATACATTATACGCTTTATGTAGTTGTATTCGTTTTCAATTATGTTTACATATTACTTACAATAGAACATTCGAATTTTTTTTGCTGACACCCCCACCCTTCCTCCGACTCCCTTTTCCTTTTCTATTGATATAACTTTCACATATAGTTATAAAAATATATGATATATATATAAGAGAAATTATTGTTATAATGTGCATGCATGTATATACATGTATGTGAAAGAAATAAACATTAAACCAAAAAACAAAACAAAAATAATATTTCAATCCGCCGACATCTTCGATTTTCCATCGCCATATTACTGGATAATCGTGTTAGATCATGGGAGACAGACGCACTGTCCAAACGCCACCGTCAGACAATTTGCACTCCTTTCCGAAAAAGGGGGGCTAGGAAGACACTCGATCCCGATCAACCGAATATGCAGTCAGTGTGTCTTACGCACGTTACGGCTGACAAACCCAGCCTATTATCAAAATCCAAGTTTTAAATCCAAACCAGCCAAAGAATGTCTGAATTGAGACAGGCACACGTGTGTTGTCACCCGAATCATCTCAATCTACCCACATGAAAGGAAGAAACTTGATCCCGACCGGCTGAATATGCAGTCAGCGTGTCTTGTGGAGGTTGTGACAAACACCCCCAACCTTCCTATCAACATCCATGTTGTCCAGTTGGTATTTTCACCCCAACCATCCAGAGGATGCCAATTTTAGAGACGGACACACTTGCGTTGTCACTGGAATTACCTCCTTTTACTTGTACCAGTCTACCTACATGTAAGTGCAAAAGCTGTTTGATCTCGGGTGAGTTTTCAATACACTGAATAATTCAGGTTTTACCAGTCAGCATTTTTTTCAGGTCTAGGCGCTATTAAGTCAATTTAACTGTTACATAGTTAAACCTGCTTAGTTATACCCCCTGCAAATAAAGTTTGGGGGTATATATAGGAATTGTAGTCTGTATGTCATTCCGTCTGTCTGTGCACTCTGTGATTTGTGGCTGATCCCTGGCTTCATTTTTCTTGACGCAGGCATAACAAATTTGGTTCATGACCTGTATATGACCTCGACCTATTACTTCAAGGTCAAATTAATCTAATTTTTCTAACATGGATCCGTGTTCAGGCTATAACTTATTTGTTCCTTGCCATATATATTCCTATTTGATGCACAACGAGACTATGTGTCAAGCCCTGTCTGTCAGTCCATCTTTGCAGATTTGTGCGTGCAATAACTTCTTTGATGTAGACTTGAGCACATGGGTGTATCCCCATCAGACGATCATCACATGTATATGTCCTTGACCGTTCACTTAAAGGTCGACTTCATATTAGAATTTTATATTGATTGTGTCCGGCTTTAGCTGTGTTCTTTGTGAAAGATATACCATATTTGAAGCAGGGGTGTATCCCATGAGACCATGGGTGTATCACCACGAATCGATGTATCAAGCGAAATATATGCCTGCCTGTTGTCTGTGTCCGTCTGTGCTTTTTGTGTCCAGGCCTTGGCTTCGTTCTTTGATGTAGAAGTATTATATTGGGCATGTGGACGTATCACCGTGAGGAGCCTCTCTATGACCTGGCTTCTGATTTCGGGATCGGTGTGGTATGATTTATCATGAAGTTGTGGCTGGACCATAACATCTTTGTTCTTCATTCGGGCTTCGATTATGCAAGTGGGCATGGCGTGGGTAATGGGGTGTCTTTTGTGAGTTTTTATAGTTTTTCTGGTTTTTGTGTGCATACATGTAACCATTTTCTGATGCAGGCATTTTAAGAATGCCCGTCACAGCGCACAAAGGGGGGGGGGTCGAAAACACGGGTGTTGCTTTAGCGGTGTCCGCTGAAGCCGGGCGTTGCCTTAGCGTTGGTTTAACGGTAGCGAGTGTTGGTTTAGCGATGATGAGAGCATTAATAAAGCGGCATTCCAGGGGAGGGGAGGGGGCTTGGCGGGGTTTTAATGTTGGTTTCGGCATATCGCTTTTGACTACGGAGCTGAACGGATCGCTTCAAATGAAAGAAGTTCTGATAGATTTTTGATACTTTATTTATAATGAAAATAAACTTTTACTTGCAAAGTTCCTTTGTGACCACAGTAAAGTCATTACCCGTGTATAAATATTGAAGAAGATTTTTTTTAAATGTAAAGTGATTTAATTAATGTAATATGACATCAAGAATTAATCGTATCACAAGTTTTTCTCATAATCTCTCATAACATTTCAAACAAACACAAGCACAATATGTTCATTGCCTTTCTAATACTGGAGCCCCATTAACGTTACAATGTCAAATAGCATTTATAACAAAGTTGATAAACAGCAGATCAATTCCAAATGGGCTCCTGGTCCATTTCTCCCCGTATTTATAGATAAATTCTGGTCCCACTCTGACACCTCCATACCAACGCCAAACCAAAGTTTATCATCGCAATGGATCGCTGCTTTAACGCCTGACACCGTTCAAGCAATACCGTGTCCGATCGTAATATACTTACAACCGCTCCACCAAAGTTTGTGCAACGTTTAATCACCACCCGGGCAAATCTGGCGAAGAAGCGGTGATCCTACGTTCAAGATTTCTGCGTTAGCCTAGCGTACCCAAGCGTCCACGAACTTGCCTCAAACGGTGTCAAACTTTGACTGGGCGGTGTTGGAGCGGTGGTGAACTTTGCCGTAGCGGGAAATTGCCCGTTCCTCACTGTTCGCAATATTTTGTGCAATTCATAACTTTCGTAGCGTTAGGAGGGAAAATCAGCGGTGGCCAAGCGTATACGGCGTTGCCTTAACGAGAATCAACTTTTGTCAAACGGTGTTGAACGGTAACAAGCGGGGATGAGAATATTTCACCGCTCCTCGAACGCCCCAACAAAGTTCGGGCGGTGTAAACGGACCTTAGTATTCTGGTTCAAACTTTAGCCGACTTTTATCGATTATTGTGAAGTAGTGATGCAGAATGTCAAACGTACAACGTCATGTCATACCGCCACTAAGCTGGCATAGACCCGTGCTATAGAACGACTGGGACAGGGCAGCCGATTCATGCTATATTGTACTCATGCTAACAAATGCACATATACTCTCCTATGAACGCACTACACCGTTTATTCAACTAGCTCAACTTAGTTCAATATAGATTATTTAATCCAGAACCAAAACTCTGTGACATCACGTCGTTTCTAGGCAGTGTAATGAACTCGGGGTCAGGGGTAAAATCAGATACTTGGCCTAAGTTTGTGGCAAACTGTTTTCTCTACCGCCTGTTATAGGTAACGTTTCTCAAATTAAAACCAGATGCATTTTTTCTGTAATTAATCAAAGAGACGATTGGGATCAGTATGTAAATATCAGACTTTATCCTGACTGCATGAGCGAACTTTTGTTTTGGAAGCAAAATGTCAGTAGTTTAAAATCTGTTGATCTTTTGCAAATGTCATAGAAATTCCACCATTTTATTGTTATCAGCGACACTGGTGCAGCTGGCTTTGTAAGATATGCACAGAATGTAGCTACAGAATGAGCAGGTGAAAAGCTCCACTTGGAGATAACTTAAAACTATTCAGCTTTGCTTAGGACCTTTTGCACAAACTTTGAAAAACAGTCCAGTGACATATTACACAGATAATCAAAATGCAGTTACTATTGCACAAAAAGGTAGTAAAATCAAATAATTAGAAGATATTGCTCTGGACATTTTTAATTGTTGTGTTTCTGAAAATATTTATTTTTATATAAAATGGATACCGAGAAGCGAGAACGAACGGGCAGATTTTTTGAGCCGTATTATTGATGTAGATGACTGGGACATTTCAGTAGATTTCTTTGATTTCGAAACAATCTATGGGGTCCACATTCTTATGACAGATCTGCACACATTGATAACTAAAAAATTACCTTTGTTTAGTTCGTTATACTGGGATCTAAGATCTTCAGCCATAAACGCATAAACTTGCAATTTGGCAAATCATAAAAAAAAATGTGTTCCTCTTATTGCTTTAGTACCGAAATGCAAAATCCATTTAACCCGTGGGGGTCCGGGTTAGAAATAGTTCCCAGCATTCCCTTGCATGTTGTAAGAGGTGACGGACCGTCCCGGTCATTCGGATGAGACCGGAAAAACCGAGAACCCGGTGTCAAAGCAGATGTGGTACGAAAAAGATCTCTCCCTGCTCAAAGGCCCCGAGTGCCGAGTATAGGCCTAAATTTTACAGCCCTTCACCGGCAATGGTGGCGTCTCCATGTGAGTGAAATATTCTCGAGTGGGACGTAAAACAAACAGTAAATAATCAATCATCCAATCATAAACCATTTAGTGAACTGCAAAGCATCGGACATATTTTGTTCTACCGAAAGGGCCATCGTCTGATTTTTGCCTCTAATATGTTTCGCGACACTGTTCATGCTGTTTGTTAAGATGCCTCTGAATTCAATTGGTTACGCAATTTTAGGTTTTATTTTACAGATATTGAAAATGAAATATAAAAATGAACTGCCATGTTCGCTGTTCCTGGATTTTGTAATATGTAATGGGTCACTGGGCCTGATGGTTTACTGTACCACTGGGCACTTGATTGGTCATTGGACTGAAAGATGGATTTTCTCTATTATAACGGTACAGTATTTTTGATTTAATTATCATTTCTCTCTACTTTATGATTACAATAAGATTCCTTGTTCAAGTATGTTATCAAAAAGTATTTTGGGAAAATGATAACAAAATTATTCACCCATTTCTTAAGAAACATTTTGAGAATCTTCATTTATCTTGTATCCATTGAAGAGCGAACTCAACTGCTATTGAGACCAAACGGCCAATCGCTGAGTATCATGGTAATCATGTTATAAAACATTGCACACTCACTGAAGCGGAACTATCATGCTGTTAGTGGACATATATTCTAGATGATCCGTGGGAGTCGCCGATAGTTGCCAAGTCTTGTTTGAGCTCTTCCGATAGCGTTTTAGAGACCAGATCAGAAAAAAGCGGCAGTTCAACCACATATTTTGATTTCACTGTTTAATTTGTTTTATTGAGACGGTTGTAATTAGTAAAATAAATACGTTTACTAGCCATGTGCAACTTTTAAATTTTTTATTGCATTGCATGTATGTCATAATTAATTATTTATGATTCTATTTTTATTTTTTTTAGATTGGTATTCATTTTGTCAGTGTGCATTTTGTGATTGTGGTGGACATTATATGAACCAATGATGACGAGAAATGAAAATATGATAATTGTCTTTGCATTTAGTAATAAATAGTTTTGATTGTGGTCAGAATCTAACATAATGGTTTTGTTGATTCGTTGTGGCCTAAACGATTGTTTTTTGTAGAGTTTTAGATACAAAAAGGCGAAGTTAACGTTGTGTCAAACGTATCATAATCCAAAAAACATATACAAAATCGAGTGTAGGGCAACACGGACCTCCGACAAAAGCGAAGGTAGGATCAGGTGCCATGGAGGAGTAAGCATCCACTGCTGACCGGTCACACCCGCCGTGAGCCCTTAGTCGAAATAAAGTAAACGGGATTACCCGTAGTCAAATCTAGTAGGAAAATGACAGTCTAACAAAGGGTATGAAACAAATCAGTCAACATATGACTTAGTGATAATTTGTAATCGCAAACAAGGTCATTATAGCGACCGTAGAATTTGCGAAATGATGACTTTAAACGAGATTCGTTATAACCCTGCAGCATCAACTTTTTTGTTAGTAGTTGGCCTCGCTTTAAAAAGTCCGCATACGCATAGCATGCTCTTGCGTATCGAATCAACTGGGAGATATACACACCATAAGCAGGTGATAGTGGTATATTACTACATAGAAAAGGAAAGTTGACGATGTAAAGGCAAAAAAAAAACGAACTGTGATCAATCTCGTAAGTCCTAAACAGATTACAAAAACAAGAGTTTGGCAAACACGGACCCCTCGACACACCAGTGGCAGGATCAGGTGCCTAGGCGGATCGAAATCCCTTGATCTGCGATACATAAATATTTTGTGTTCGGTTAAACGTATTGAATTCGAATTTAATCGGAAAATTTCCAAGTAGGAGAGGGGTATGAATAGAAAAAGGAGAAATTGAAAGAAAAAGTCAATTTATTCTGAATATTTAAGGCAAACAAATTCTAAACAATGATTGTATATATTTTTATTCCAAATTGTATCTATTATTGGAAAATTACCAGTTACAGGCCTGTATCTTATTAGCCTTAGAAATCCAAATTATGCATCATCATTTATGACATATATGACGTCGCATACAGTAAATCAATGTATTGTCATTATTTTAATTCATAGTCGCGCAAATATCTGTTGAAAGTAATGTTTAAGTTATGAATTGTTCATCCCTAAAAGAATTACAAATTTGGTCATCACTGCTGAATAAAAGGTTGTCCAAAATCGACAATCAAATATCACTAAGGATTACCGGTATGCCATTAAGGTGCAAATTTTGTACCGTGTGAGGCAAAGTTGACGTGTGCTGGGTCAAAGTAGAGTTTATGGCGTTTCAACACATCGTCGATTTGCTATTCTAGTAATGTTAATTATGTATGTTTTGGTATTGTAATACTTACTTGATTCTATTATCATTATAACGATTTAGTTTACCAGTATGACCTACCATTGAGTCAGATGCTATCTGATGTGTTTCAAAACCATTGTTCAGCCGTTTTTCCCACACTGATCTGACTGCCGATTGCTCCGTTTCCCTGATCAATACTATGAGCTCGGGGCGGGTGTGACCGGTCAACAGGGGATGCTTACTCCTCCTAGGCAACTGATTCCACCTCTTGTGTGTCCAGAGGTCCGTGTTTGTCCAACTCTTGTTTTAGTATTCTATTTGGGACTTACGAGATTGATCACTGTTCGTTATTTTTGCCTTTCTATTGATGTATATAAATTTAAATTGGCGAGGTACACAATGTGTTAATCGCAATCATTATCCCCAAAACACATACAAAATCGAGTGTAGCTAAAAGCGAAGGCAAGATCAGGTGTAATTGATAAGTAAGCATGTTGTGGTATTGTGATACCACTTATATATGTCGTAGT